>JANPWX010000042.1:391152-561275 GCA_024734555.1 Trochalopteron elliotii
TGGCCGGCGCCGGGGCGCTGCGGCGGGCGCGGCATCCCCGCCGGACGGGCCTTTGTGGCTCCGTCCTCCCCGCGGGTCGGGGTCTCTCCCTTTCCCAGCGGCGGCCAGAGGGAGGAGGGCTCGGACTGGAGCACAGGGGCTGCTGCTGACATAGAGGCAGCACCCCTGTATAGCGAGAAGCCTGATGGAAAAGGAAAACCTGGCAGCCGGGTGGGAGAGACAGCGCTGTGTGGGCTGAGCGCCAGAGCATCCTGGCGCAGCCCCGGGGACCGGGGAGCTCCCAGCGAGGTGTAGGGGTGGGGGAAACCCCCACCGGAGCTGTTTTACCACGTTAAGGGGGCCACATGTCTCCGATTCTGCAAACTTGACTCGAGCTGAGCTGAATCTTGTTTTGCCTGGAACAAGGATGCTGTGGTTTGATCCCTTTGGGGTTACACTGTGCCTGATAAAAACAGCACAGCCTTTGCAGGACGGGGTGGTCTCTCCTTGTGTGGGAACGGAGCTGGGGGAGGGAAGAGGGTTCCTAGGATACAAATGGTATGGGTGAATAACCCTAAGGGAAATGCAGACTCAGCCTGATTGCATTCGATCTCTCCATGCCTTCTTCCTCACTGTCTGCTGCAAAGGTTTGAGGAAACTAATGCTGAGCCAACGTTGCTGGCAGAAGTGTATGGGGAAACTTAAAAGGTTAAGTTTGATTATAGTAGGATTTAGGGAACATTTTGAATGAAATAGCTCAATTTCAGTGTAAGTGCAATAAAAGAGTCATAAAGTGTCCATTAAAAAAACCCTAAACTAAATCAGAAAACGCAACTTAGAAACTAATTCAATCCTCAAGATGTTCCACTGGGTTCTTCCCCATCCCTGCATCTAAATGTTCTCTCAGTTCTTCCTAAATGAAGTCTCTATTGTGTGTTTGGTTTGAAGTAACCTGTAACAATTCTCTAGCATGCAGCTGACAAAGGGAAGAATAGACTGACAGATTCATTTGTCTATCTGATGACAGGGTATCACGTTTTGTTTTCTGCCAAGTTGCAAGGTTGGTGCAGTGCAATACTGGAATGAAGTAACTTGTGACATAGGGAGAATCTGTGCAGGAGGGATTTGGTTAGAAGACAGAAGACCAGGTAGTAAAGCAATGATTTGTGATGCCAGGAATCTTTATGTTCTTTCCATGCACTGGAATGCTGAGGCTGTCAGAGGAAAAAAAAGGCTTCAGGGATAAACTGTGATTTAGTGTGTGTTATATTGACAGAATTGAAGCTGCAGCCACTTCTTGCAGCACTGTACAATGCGTAAAAGAAATGTCTGTTTGTAAAATAGCTGAATGCTGTATGCAGTGCCTGCCCATCATCCTTATAGCTTCACTTAGCACAGCACTGCGGTAGCTGCAGCTTGGTTAGTGAAATTGTTCATGCCCAGGAGCTATTACATGGAAAGCTTCTAATTATACTGATTTTTGGCATTTTTAAAGCCTTTGCCTTTTAATTGGGTAATGCTGGTTGAGCTGACAAGTTTTCCTTTATGATAAGCACCCTGTAAGCTTTCAGTCTGAATGTTTGGTTCATTCCCATGGGGACAGCAATTGGTGTTCAAGAGATCTGCCCTGCTCTGTACCTGCAAAGTCTCCCCAAAGCTTCAGTCAGCTGCAGAGAGGCCCCAAGAGGTGTGTTCTGTCCAGAGGCATTTTCAGCTGATGCATTTCTGGGTAAAGGGGCTTTTTCCTTGTCCACAGGGAGTGCCCAGGGTTTCTGTCAAATGCAACTGTCACCAGGAGCTGGAGGAGGATGCTGCAGCCTTGGATGTCAGCTCAAGTTAAAGCAGCCTCTGGGAGGCCAGGTCTGTGCAGCAAGAGCAGAATGCTGCCTCAGCTATAAAAGACCTGATCCCTTCATGAACATGTCAGGGTTTAGGATATGGCTTGCTTTCTAACTGTGTCACTGGTGGTTGGGGTTATATGGGACTTGACTGGTGTCTCATCTTGTGCTCTTTTCTGCCAAATGCTCAATTTTGTTGGTTGAGTTGATCCGACCTGCCATGGCCAACTTCTCCCACTTTCATGGCAATGCTGTTGAATTTTTTTAGGCCCCTTCTGGACATCATATCTGCTGTTGCAATTAAGTCTGGATTTCTTTTCTTTTTTCCTTTTAAAGTTACGGATCTGGTCAAATATTTTAAAATTTCCAGTTGTACTTCTAAGTTGTCCCAGGGGATTAATTCCTTTTTGTTCTCCTCTACTATGATTTCACCTTTTCTCTCTATAAATGCACAAAGCAACCATCCCTTTCTTAAAAAAAATCCTAAGAATAAACTTTTTACTTTAAAACAATAATATTAAAAGATCCCATTGTGTCAGTTTTCTGTACCTGAATTGGTTCTGCCTTTTGACGATGTGTCAGATGGGATTTCACAAGTATTTGACTTCAAAGAGCACACCATTTATGGTTTTAGAAACTTCTCCCTGTGGCTGTTTTAGTCTGTAGGTATTGTGAAGAAGCAAATTGGCTTTTTTTGGATATTTAAAAAAGCTGTGCTGGCTCCCAGTAAATGATAATGGAAAATGTGAAAGGAATAAAAAACAATGCACGCAAACAATGCTACTTTCAATTAGGAGAAGGAGAACAATCATGACCTTAATTTGCTATGAAGCAACATGACCTTTTTGGGGAGTTTGCATCTGTTCCTTTTTTAAATATTCCTTAAGTGAACTAGCTGTTGATATTTTCCTTCTGCAGCTTTAGTGAAATCTTTTGTCTATCCATAGATGGCTTTTCATATAATTACTCAGCTTCTGTTTGGCACTTGTCACGTTTCTAATAAACAGCCTGACTGGTTGAAAACAAGGATGGGTGAAGCTCCAGGTTGCATCAGGCTGGTGTTTCTGCAGTGCAGAGAGAGGTGCCAGGAGGACTTGGAGTCTGTTTCAGGGGTGAGCTCTCAAGTCCATCAGCCATGGCTGTAAATGGTACACTTGCTCCACAGATGTTCCACTGCAGAGTGTGCAGCTGTTTGGTGCTGTAAGGTCACAGATGTTGGTGTTGCACTGAGGGAATGCTGCTGCCAGGGCTGAGCCTGGGTGATCTGAAATGCCTGTGACAGGTCTGCAGGCTTTGTCTTCCTCACTGTGACAATTGTCCTAGCTCCTGGGTCATTACATCCAATCTGCCTTTTCTCAGTGACCAGGCACATTTTTGATACTGAAAGAACATTCCATAGCTCTCATTATTCAAAATGTGTCAGCTCTGGCCCATGTGCTGTGCTGTTAAGAATCAGAGTGATAGGCATTTAAAATAAACAAATGCAAGTTTAAAATTTTGATATAACTGCTATTAAAACAGCGACTTTGCAGTGTTTTAAAATTAGTATGGCAGTGGTGATCTGTGTCAGTAATCATTATTAAAACAGGAAATTCCTTCAAAGACAGTCTCAGAGGGATTTGAAAAACGTTTTCATGTAAATGAAGAGGGAAATGCAGTCAGTTCTAAGAAGTAAGCAAATAAATAAACAAAACTCCTCAGAATATGGTGGCCAGAAAGCCTAGAATGCTTTTGTTCTTCACTCAGGACTGCATGAGGGTGTGTCAAGGGCACCAGAGTGGCTTTGTGAGCTGTGTGGGTGCTCCCTGGCCCTGGCTCCCTGCTCTCCACTGCCCTGTGGGTCACTGGGTGCTCCCTGGCCCAGACTGGGAGCTCTGCTGTACAGATTTCCAGGCTCTGGGCACATGATCATTTCCCAAGGGCACCTAAATTTGCAAGAATGGGAGATCTGGAGATGATTTTGCTTTTAGCTTTTAAGTCAGCACTCTCAGACTGTGCTCTGCAGATGCAGTTCCTGAGGAATATTGAGAGAGATTTCTAGTAATCATTACCAGTTGGAGTCCAGAAAAGTGTGGATGTGAATGCAGTTCAATAATAGTAATTCCATGTCATCCGAGGGAGTTAATCCACATTCTCTCTCCAAAGAAAATCAGTCCCTATTGCAGGAGTCTGCCCAACTTGCACTAGTTTCCTTGGGGAAGGAAGCAGAGATAAATTATTTTCCCTTTGCTACTTCCTTCTCCCAGAGGGAATGATTTGGGAACACAAGTTCAGTTTGTCCATTTCTGGATACATCCTGTGTTCTCAGTGCTGTTCAGGACTGGTCTCTAGGGTTGAAACAATTTCTCTCAAAGGGTTTTGCACTCCTGAGTACTCTGTCCACCTGTCCCTATCAGGTTCTGTGCATTTGTATCCATGCTTTTTTTTCCCTGTTCCCTATGAGGTTGGAAGGGTGGATATTTGGGTGTGTCTTTCCTCATTACAGGGATTGGGATATTTTTCTCTCTCACAAGATAAAAACACCATTAAAATGACAGTTCTTCAGGGCATCCTTGCCTCCTCTTTTTGTCATTGTTTGGGAAATGTGACCATTTGGTGGATTTCATCATCACTTGAGGACTCTTGATGCCTTCCCCATGATTAAAGATCAAAATACCTGTGGTTAGACTGGGCTGACTGGCAACTAGTCCCATCCCCTGGTGCCAAACAGATCCAACAAATTTAACATCTATTTCTCAAGTTTCCATGGATACCTGAGTAGAGCAGTGGCAGTAATCAGAACGGCAGGGCATGCCATTTACAAAAGCTTTCAGTATTGTCACTGTGCAAGTGCTGCATTCAAAAATCAACCTTTTGTAGGAGCTCTCTTGCTTACTCAGCCACGCTCCTGTTATGATTTTAGCCACAGGAACTCCTTTGAAGGTTGTGCCAGGGGCTTGTCACCGTGACAGTGTAAATTTGCAGTTGGTTTTCTGGCTGGTCACTGTGGTCTCTGTGGATGCACTGTCATGGCACTTGAACATAACCCTGATGGATGTTAGCATGAAAACCTCTGGAAGTGGATTTTGGTTGGTGACCCTGTGATTTTGTGATCTACTCTACAAATGCTAACCAGGTAATTTCTTCTTATAAGGCATTTTTTCTTTAAGCTTTCCTTTAAGCCTGGTAACTGTGTTTTCAAGATGATCAAATAAAAAGAAAGGAAATCTGATTTTTGATATAACAATGAAATGTTGCTCAGAATTTAATCAATACCCATAGACTGTGGTTTGATAGATGACTTTGCTAATGACTTGTCAAATGTGATACCAATTTTTGCAGTTTTATCACAGTTACTATTCTTTTATTTTTCCATCATTGAACAAAAGTGGGTTTAATAGGCTTGAAGAATATGAAGGGATTTATATACAGCATCACTCATGCTGACTGCTATAAATAATGGCTATTCTAGTTTGGCTTTTCTTTTTACCCTGCCCCCTGCTTATCCCTTTTTTTTTTTTCCTGTCAATTGATGAGAGTGGTTGGTTTTCTCTTGTCAAGACTATAAATGTGTGAATCATGTTAAGCCTTCCAGAAGATTGTCAAAATGAAGACAAACATATTCAAATTTTTTCCCAATTCATGTTTTAAGAAAAAGGTGTCACTACATTCATCCAGCTTGGTGCATTGTGAGTTACTGTTTGAATCTAGGAATGCTTGAAAACTAAATAACCTTTTTGCCTTCTAAATAAACAAATGCCCCCCAAAATGTTCTTATTCCTGTGCGCTGGATTCACAGTCTGAAAAGCTGAACAGTGATTCTTGTTCTTTGAGTAATATTCCTTTGAATATCTTGATTGAGAAGGGTAGGATTGCATTCCTTTCAGGATACAGTTGCATCTTGAGATGGTTCTTACATAGAAACTTGTAGTAAAACAGGGGTTTGTAACTTTACAGTTATATTTTGATCTTGGTTTTTTAAAAAGAAAAAGCAGTGAACCAGTCCAGTTTGTGCTGGGAAGTGGTGTTTTTCTCAAAGAGAGTGGTTAACATCACAAATGTATGGTGCTGGGAATTAGAGCTTAATCTTAATAGTGCCATTCCTGGCAACCTTGTAGTGAACCAAGCAGAGGAGGTAGATGAGGACAGACATGATGATGAAGGAGAAGCAGCAGGAAGCCTTTTCCAGGATGGTGTCTTTTCACAGGACCTAAGTTCTGTACATCTTGTGTTTTGTTTTCTGTTCCTTACGTGTTCCTGGAAGCAACAAGGGAGGAGGTGAGAGATACAGGCAGACAGTGCTTGCTCAGGAGCAGATAGTGCAAGGAGGTGTGAAGGAAGCAAGTTCAAAGGAGAGCTTGTTGAAGGAAGAGAAGTTTAGTCAGTGTGCACTGAAGGTGCCTCTTACTGTAACTGTGTTGGGGAATATTTAGGAAGATCACAGACAATTGTCTTTTAACCACTCTGAGCTGGCAATCTGTTGTTAACCCACCTTTATCACAGCATGTAGCAACAGGTAAACCAGGATCAGAGCTGTCTCTCCTGGCAGTAGTGCATGGCTGTGGAAGAGCTGGAATGTGGGAAGAGAGGGATCACTGCAGGGCACTGCTGGTGAGTTCCTTTAACCCCAAACTCTGGGGCACGAGCAGGTTTTGAGCACACTGGAATCACCTCAGGGGATGGGGAAGGAAATGGGAGGGAAAAGGGAGCTGGCTGATCACAGAAGCTGGAAGACTCTCAGGTCATGCAGGGTGGAGCTGGATTTGAGACCTTATGGAGTAGATGGTGAAAGGGCTTGAGTGGAAGGCAGCTTAGGGGCAGACTCAGCTATTGGTGAGGACCTGCTGGGGCATTGCACACCCAGCGTGCAGGGAAGTGTGATTGCTCAGCTTCAGTCCATCTTACCAACCATTAGTGAGTTCAGATCAAATGTAGGTAAAGTAGTTTACTCTATGCCCTGTCAGATAGAGGAGAAGTGAACATAACCCATGTGGCATTTTCAGAAGGTTATTGCGAGTTCTTGCGTGTTTCTTTCATCTCAAATTAAGTTCACAGAAAATTGGTGGCATCTTTTGGTCTCCCTTTGCTGCTGAGGCTCAGGAAAACGAATTTTGTCCACAGAGTGATGGGATGAAACTGGGGTTGGTTTTTGATACTCTTAACAATAATGGCAAAATCTTAAAATTATCTTAGAAGGCATTCATAGTGTAGTAAAAACGTAATTCCTCTAATCAAAGCATAATCGTGAGGAGACAATATAAAAGCAATAAATGGAAAAGGTCAAAGTTGTAATGACAAACATGTCTTATTTTTAGAATTCTATGCAAAATATTGGGAGATAATTTTTTTTACTTAGGAAATCCTTGTGCTCTTATTGGTATCAGTGCAATGAATTCCAGTTCTTTGGGGGACCAGATATTATGAAAGGGTATCAGGAAACTTGGATTTGTATCAGAGATTAGCTATGGCTGTATTCATGGAATAGAAGTGTATTGCAGTCTTCAGCAAACCAGCTGGATGCCTACTGGCATTTTAAAACAAAGAACTCTAATTCCATTGATGGTCATAACAGTGGTGCCATTGGTTTCAGTAGAAACAGAAGGTTCTTCTGGTATGAAATATGGGATCTTTTTATTATGCATAAGAACATTTTAAGTGGATTTTTTTTGTATTTGATTCTTTCCATCTCTTTCTTTTATTTTTCTGTAATTTTTTTAAAAGGCCATCTTTGTATTTACAGTAAAATGCTCTAGGTTGTCATGTTACATTTGGAAGCTCTGATATTTTGTGCTTAATGCAAAGGAAAATCTCAGCAATGGGAAAAGCTGAATAAGGTTTTCTTCATCGCTGCAGCAGTTGCCAGCTAACAGCAATATGGTAAACCCTTCTTTTCTTGTGCAAACATCATTAGGAAGGTTTGCTTGTGTCAAAATTATTTTGTTGTTCAAAAGGTTACAATCTTTTGAATGAAAAATAATGGGTTTATTTAATTCTTTTGTTGCCTGATGGCTGCTCTATACCCGTGTTTGGTTCAGTGTATCTTTCTTTTTCCTTTTTTCCTCCTTCTTTTTTGACTAAATTTAAATCCAGATATAGTGCCTGAATGGGAAATAAAGAATTTGGCTAAGATTTTGGTATTACCAGCAACCTGACTAAGAGCAGAGCAGTGTATATACACATAGCAGCAGCTACCACATGCTGGATGGCTGGAAATTCCAAAAAAATGGCCTTGAGATATGTGCAAGTGTTTGATTTGTGAAATGTTCAGTGTGTTCATGGTGAATTCAGTTAACATGGATTTACTGAAGTCACAAGGATCAGCTGCAATAGTGACATTTTTAGTAGGTCTAATGCATCCCAAGTTCCCCTGTGCACCTGGTTCATCAGCCTGCAAATAGCTGAGTGCTCAGATGATTTGGCATTTGGAATGGTGGGTGTGCATTATACAAATCAAAAAGAGTTATTGCAGCTTTCCTTTCCAGCCAGGGTGGTGTCCTGCAGCCATTCTCAGCTGGGATTTGGGAAAGCCTGGAAAAGGCTGTGCTGGGACCCACTGGTGTCTTTATTGTGAAAGTACTTATTTAAAATACTGGAACTATGATCTGAAATGGGGAATGGTATTGATCCTGTTGTTGAATCAGAAAATTGTGGGAAGAGTTTGTGTTGGGTTTGTGACCACTCTGGCAGGATAGAAATAGAAATTAACTTGTGGTGATTGGGATATAACCTACACACTGGTGTTCAGGTGTGTTCTCACAGAGGTGATATCACAGTGATCCTCCTTTGCTTGTTCTCTGGTTTGTGAAACAGCTGTAGGAGAGAGATCCAGTCACATGGGAGTGAGGTCTGAGAGGGTTTGGAAAGTGCAACTTCTCTGGTGAAGCCTTTGCTTTTGTAGCCCTCACTCTAAAGTAGTGCAGAATATGCCTGAAATGATTCCTGATGAATCCTTATTTCTTCTTTTTTAAAAAGTTGTTTCTTTTCCATACATAGAACTGGTGGCACGAGGCACATTGAGAAATGTCCCTCCTCCCCTGGTGTGACAGCATTTCTGGGCATTATGCTACAAAGCCCCACACCCTGATTCCCAGGCTCCTGATTTACTTGTCCTGATAAATTCTAACTGGAGACAAAGCCCACTTTAGCTTATCCATTGTTTCTGGCACTTGGGTTGCAGGGAACCTTCTGTTAGACAGAATCCACTGCTCTGGCATCTTCTTTGCTGGGGAAATGAACGAGTTCCGTGATCTGTGAAGCAGAAAATTTTACTGATGCCTTATGTAGTTGAATTATAAGCAGATGAAATATTTAATAGGAAAGAGAAGATTTTGTGTGGCTGCTGAACTTTTTTTGTTTGAGTGGCTTATGACTGAAAGGTCCAGCAATTACCCTTCTTTAAGCTGTTGCCTTGAAACTGATTATCTGGGACTGTATTGGTCCATGTCTGGCTTTTTTAGTAGTTCTCTAAAGTTCATTTATCCAGTCCTGAATAGGAATGTGTCGCAGGGGCTCTCAAATATTCAGAACAGAGTGATGGCCTTCCAGCTGCCACTAACTGATTTTTCTAATGAAATAATGAGCTTGTTCCTGCTCTCCAGATCTATCAGAAAATCGGATTCAGCTGGACATGCAATCAGTGAAATATCCACACTGCATCAGCAAAGTTTTTATAAATGTTCTGGACTTTGCTTTTAGTCTGCATTCTTTGACACTTAAAGGTCAATCCTTCATTGCATTTTGTCAAGATTTACAGTGTTGATGATCATTTACTGAAAAACGAAAAGAGCTAAACAGGTCAGGCAGGAAACCACAGAAAATAAACTCTTGCATCTGTTTAGATTAAAAGAAGGAATAATTTAAATTAAATCTGCTAAACCAGCAATTGGAGCTAATGTGATAATGGGCATGATTTCATTATTAATACAATATCTTCTGATCTCATAATTTTACCAATTCTGTAATTGTTTGGGAATCTGCAAATGAGGACCCTTTGAATTGTTAAAAAACCCTCCAAAGTCTGGAAATGGGAGCCTTGTCTGTTTTCCCTTCAGCTTCTGATCACCTTAAAAATGCACAAGGTATTCTTTGGCAATTGCTTAGGTAGGACTAAAGTCAGAAATCCTAATGTGTTCAAATTTAGTCTGTGCACATTGATTGAAATTACCCAAGCTATATTCCAGGATAATATTCATATCAGAAATAAATATAAGAATTTTTATTCAAGAAGTTTGCATCGTATTTAGAAAAATATTATTTTAAATACTGGTTTGTTCAAGGACTTATTTAATTTGGATTCTAAATCAGATTCCTCCATTTAATTTGGTGTGTAAATTGGCAAGAATTGAGGTGTTTATTTAATGCATACTGTTTAGCTGTGTTTTTGTCATAGCATGTAGTTTGACAGAGATAAAGATCCTTAGTAAACGTGGAGATAAAGCTGGAACTTGAGCTATGTAGAACGTTACTTGATTATAGTTTTTTGTTGGAAAAGCCATAATAAGTCATTCTAAGTCATTCTGCTTTTAAGAACTGTTCCAAATACCCTGATCCTGCCCAGGGCAGTCTAGGCATCATTTTTCAGTATCGTGATTGCAGATCAGGTTCCTTGCACCCCTTTTCCCATTCTCTGGCTTGGAACAGATGCTTTTGTTTCTGTCAGATCAACCAATCACAGTGCTTTAGAGATAAGGGATTTTTAAATATTCTGGAATATCCATGCATTTACTGCTCTTCAGAACACAGCTGTAAAAATTGTTACACATGCACATTTTTTTTCACCAAGGAAACACTAACTCAACAAAATATGAAAGCTCCCACATGGACCAATATATTTTAACACCTTGCAGTTCAGATGGGGTAGATAGAATAATGTTACAAATATCCTAATTTTACTTGCTTTTAATAGTCACTTCACTACCTGTTGAGAAGTCTTGGCATTAGATCCAGGATGCATTGTAGAATTATTTTATTTGGCTGGGTATTTGCAGGAGGAGCTGTGAATGCAGTGCAGGATGGTCATGGATTTGGAAGGGTCTTTTTTATTAATTAACTTGAATCAATTCTTGGTAGGACACCACCCAAGTTAGTGGTTTCATTGGATGGATGTGAATATTGCTCTGGATATTTATTCACTGCTCTGTGAGATATAAAAATGTGTATCCTGTCACACAGAATTTTCTGAGTTGCACACAGAGATATAAATAACTTTTCAAGGCTGATAGCTGAAGACAGGTTGGAAAATGCATCTTAGAAACACAGAATAGTTTGGGGGGGTTGGAAAGGACCTTAAAGATCATCTTGCTTCAATCCCCTGCCATGGGCAGGGACACCTTCCCCTATCCCAGGTTGCTCCAAGCCCTGTCCAACCTGGCTTTGAGCACTTGGAAGGATGGGGCAGCCACAGCTTTTGTAGACAGCCTGTGCCAGTGCATCTCCACTGTCACAGTAAAGAATTTCATCCTGATGTCTAATGGAAATCTACCCTTGTTCATTTTAAAGCCCTTACCCTTTGTCCTGTTGTTACATGCCCTTGTAATATGTCCCTCTCTGACTCTTTTCTAGGCCCCCTTTAGGCACTGGAAGGTGCTCTAAGGTCTCCCTGGAGCCTCCTCTCCCAGCCTGTCCCCACAGCAGAGGGGCTCCAGCCCTCTGATCATCTCTGTGGCCTCCTCTGGACCTGCTCCAGCACGTCTCAAACATGAGTGCCGAAACAGGTAACCAAAAGGGTCAGTGGCAGAGTGAAGTTTGCTGAAAACACATGGTTTGATGTCTACATTTTGTGCTTCAAATCAGCATCCTGAGTGTGGGTAAAGTGCTGGTTTCCAAAGGTGTTGAGTCAGTGTTGCAATGTCCTGGTGTGCTCAGGAAGTACTGGTTTAGGTCCAGCCAGGAATGACAGCAGGATGCAAGGAATATATTTTATTAGCAATATCCTTTTTTGTTTTTTCTGTGTTGAAATACTGTTCTTCAATTCTAAAATAAGTAGCATGTTGCTGGTGCAAAAATTAGGAGGCAAAAATTGCACAAAGGAGGCTGATAACAGCATCTGCTCCAAAGATATCTTAATGAACCAAACAGATTCTGTGCTTGTCACATTTGGCCTGTGACTTTTTGTACTTCACTGCAAGAGCAGTAACTTAATATATTCCTGGAGAACTTGTGTAGAAAATGCAAATACTGTGCTTCAGCAAATGCTTCTGAAAATCAGGCTTAACATGCATGTTATAGCTTCAGGAAATAAATGAAGTTACAAGAGCAATATTGGAGGATTTGGAGGAAGATTTTTTTTTTTTCCTGTGGGCAAGTTATCTCATACTTGCCCACTGCAGGGTTTTTGAATCTTCCCTGGGAAACAACACAGATTTGATTACCATTCTTCTAATGGTAATTCTAAGGTCTTGGAGAGCAGCTCCAGCATCATCTGAATTGTCAGTCATGTCTGGGAATTACATGCTGTGAATGTATGTGAGATGCATCCAAGTAGGTGATAAAAATACATTGAAATATATTACTTATTTAATTATTATTAAAGTTCAGAGGCCTATTACATCATCCTGCTTTACATCTAATTATAGCTTGTACTCTGTGCAAGGGAATTCAGCAAGTGCTCAGGGTTTAAATTTTGGAGCAGAGGGGTATGAGCATGGCATGGGTGTGTGGTACCTTTTCTGCATTCTATTTTGATAAACTATTGCATTTTTATGTACAGATACTGCATTTTTATGTACAGGAGTACAGATTGTATATAAGTCCATCTAAACCATCAGTGCTTAATTGTTTTCAGCCATTTCCTTTTCTGTCATCAACCATGTAAAGAAAAGAAGGAAAAACAAAAATAGTTCATTGCAGTATTTGTCACTCATTTGGTCTGTGCCTTTAAATGAAGTTTTAGTATTGTATGCTGGGTAGAAATATTTCTTTGATGACTTGTTAATAATGCTTTCCTTTTTCCCAGCTGGATTCTGTCCTGCAGTAGTATTAACAGCTGCAAGATGTTCCAGTGCAGAGTGTAGTGAAGGATAAAAACAGAGACAGTATTGGGAAAGTTTCAGAATAAAGGCTCAGGATGGACAAATTGCAACTTACTCTTCCTGCTTTCTCCAATTGCTCTCAGCTCCTCTTTTTCTTGTAAATGGCTCTGTCTTTTTGGATCTCACAGCTTGCATTTAGTTTCTGCATTCATACATTTAAATCCTAGGCAGTGTGGGGTGCTCAAGCTGCTTGTACCATCTATGATTTTTGAATATATTTAGGAAGACTTTTAAGATTGTACATGACAATGTAATAAAATAATGGTAGTAGTCATGAAAGTCAGACAAACATTTTAAAAGTGAAACAGCAGTTTTGTCTTAGCAAGTTTTAAAGGCAAAGAATGAGTTTTAGATGGCAGCTGTGGAACTTACTTTGTGTTTTAGCAGATTCTTTACAACTGGAAAACAGTTTAGCAGTATGCAAAATAGCTGTTGTATGTACTCATTCTGCTTGCAGAAACTGATGGGTGTTTGTTTCCTTTTAGATGCAGTTTCCACATCTGCTTACTCATCACCAGCCAAAAGTTTGGGAGACCCTGGAATAACTCCACTGTCTCCATCACACATTGTGGTAAGAAATGCACTCTTAACATATACTGCATGCTTTCTACCTTCTCCTGCCTGCTTAGTGGAACATCATTTCTTTAGAGTTGTCATTTCCTCCATACTGATCCTCTTTATGCTGTCCATAGTATTAAGTGAGATTGTGGTCACACTGGAGTTGTTGACAGAGCTCTCATTACTTTCACTGGGCTCCTGGTTTTGCTGTTTTTCATTTGCTGCACTCAGAGACTTGCTCCTGCATATTTTTATATCAAACACAGGGGCTTCTTGATCCTCAGGGTTCCCAAGGTCTGTCCCTGTCTTTATCACTGATTTGTTTAGGTAGCCCCTGTAGTCTTCTTCATTTCAGAAAAAAAGAAGGATTGTATGACTGAGTACTCAACAGTAAAACCTAAATTCTCAGAGAAAAGAATCTGCTCAGAGAGAGAGAGAGGAAGCTCAAAATAGAACTAACTGGTTTTATTTCTTAAGGAAAATAGCCACTTCTGTAAGTGTTTAGAACCAAGAGCATGTCCCATAGGTAGTGTGTTTTAATCTCTTGTACATCATGCTGATTTTGTTGATAAACTCCTGTTAAAACTAACTCCCACCTGTTTTTAAGATCACCTGTATGATTTGTAACACAGTACATGCATGGTGTATTTCATGTTATTGCAGGGATTGTGTCAGAATACATTTTTATCCTTGTCAGCCCTCTGCCTCAGCTTTCTGATTGGAGTTCAGAATTGTGCAAAAACTCATCTCCAGGATTTCCAGTGCTCTTTCTCACAGTTTTTGGCTCTTATTCCCTTCTTTCTCTATATACTCTTGAAATTCCTCTTTTACTTCTGTCATACTGATGAATCACGTCATATTTTAGTTAGATTTGCTCCTTAAACTCTTTGAGGAAGACACTGTCCTTGTTGAAAAACTTTATTAGGAGAATCCAAACGAATCTTTTATGACTGAAGACCAAAATTTGTTGCTCTTATTTCTCCATTTCACGTAGCAGGTATATGGAATGATCTTGGAAAATGCAGGGATACAAGAGAAATGTGCAGGAAGTGGGAGGTGTGGAATTAACAGAGATCTCAGGAATACAGTGGAACACTGCCCATAGAGTGAGAGCACGTGGCAGCTCCTCTGTGAAAGATAACAACAGTTGCTTCAAAGTGTTTCTGGGAGTACAGGCTGAGCAGCCCTGGTGGCTTTAGGGCAACAAGGCTGGTGAAGGGTCTGGAGCATATTGCCCTTGACTGTGCTTTTCAGGGATTGCAGGATTACAGGTAAAAGGCAGGGAAGAAGGATTGAAATTCATCATAAGCAGCTGGACAGCTGCCCACATTCTAGCACAGGAGGAATGCAGCATGTAGTGCTGGCTAAATAGGTCATATATAAAGTCTTCTTTATAACATGGGATATAAAGATAATGCTGTATTTTGGGTGGGTTTGTCCCCGTTATTTTTGAATGGTAATAGTATTTCATGTTCATACGTATTATATAGTTAACTCCTAAAACCACCAAGTCCCAAATATATCACATTGATGGACGTCCTCATCAGTTGAACAGTTTAAGAAAAAAAAACAACAAAAACCAGCCCCAAACCCATAAGTTTTAATAATACAGGATAAGAAGTATTCCAAAAATGAGGATGAAGGAAGCTTTGATTAGAAAATAGTGTATAAAAGGCTCCAGCATATATGTTGAGTCATGTATTGAATTTCCATTTCCATTGGAATGGGCAGTTTTCTGGTATCAACTTTGATCACAAAGGCAAATTTAGGGAAGTCCTCATTTTCACTGAAGAGATAAGCAGGTCCTGCAGAGCAAAACTTCTGACAGGTTGCAATGATTCTGCCCAGTGACTCAGTGTGTATTCTTCTGCTGTTCAACAGAAGGACTCTGATGCAGAGGATGCTGTAGAACAGTTATTCCTCGTTGTTGTGGCTATTGATTTTGGCACAACATCCAGTGGCTACGCCTACAGCTTCACCAAGGAGCCAGAATGTATTCATGTAATGAGGTAAGGGCTGCAATGCAGCATTTAGTTTGTGACTCTGATAGCATGGGTTGCCTGCAGTAGCCATAGATATTTTCTACAGCAGCCTGAAGTGGTTTTTCTAAAAGAAGAAGAACATATTTTCTAAAGTAGCCTGGATTTGTCTGGCATTACCACAGTGTGCAGATTTCTCATGGTTATGACTTTTTTTTTGTTGCATCTTATTGTATTCTGCTTTGCTTTAGTAGTCAATGGGAGCACATCCCCCCTCATATTTTGCTGAGTTTACAAGATGACAGAGTAAAAGGAGGAATCTGAGAATTCAGAATTGTTCAGAGAGCAGAGTTAATAATTAAGTCAGGATGCCCTTAACTCAGAGACTGATTTTCTAAGGGTCATGGAGCTGCCCATCCCCTGGAATCACACTGTATATATATAGTTAGGTGTACAACACCTAACCAGGTGCACTGGGAGTTTGTTTGGCTGATTTAAGCTTTGGGGCATTAAATCTGAATCAAATCTATGATAATGATCCATTGATATTGGGAAATTAACAACCAAAAGGCATGAATGTGAAAAGGTTTCATGTAAAATCTGTCTCTGTTATATGTATGTAAAGGACAGGCTTAAGATGCTGTGATGTTGGGGGTTTTATTTTTTATTTCTTGATTAAATCAGCACAATATAAGTCTATGCAATCACAAATGCAAAAACTGTTGTGGCAGCTACCTGAAAGGTTTGCCCTGCAAACCATTGTTATAATATTTTATAGAAAAATTTTTAAGTTATTTGTAATTTAAAACATATGCAATTCTTATTAAAGTATATTTAAAATGGCTATATTGGCTAAGAGCAAGACATAGATAATTTTAGACATAAAGTATATGTGAAAAGTTCAGCCACGGAGGCTGTTGTTAACAATGCTGCTTTTACAGAAGTAGATACTGTGCTGTAATGCTGAGAGCAAAAGGTCAAAAAGCCTAATTTGCTGCAGTCCAGTGTGATATACTGCATTTTTTTCTAAGCTAAGGTGGTAGCTGAATGCAGCTCCCTAAATCTCAGCAGACACCACTGATTGTGCAGTCAGTCTGCATAGCTGGTTTGTGTATGGCTGCAAAGTATTTGAAAGATCTACTGCAGCTGAGGGATTTGAAATACTGTCTAAAGGGAGGTGAATTTAGGAATGATATTCTCCCATCCAGTTGCAAAGATCTCCACCATTTGCAGGATGAACAGGTAATGCTTTCCAGGTCTTTTCTGCATTTCAGCCATCCCTTGTTCTCTGAGCAGCCCAGGAAAGGGCACAGGGCAGGAAGTCAAAGGACACACCCTGTGTTGCTGTCTCAGACAGCTCCCAGGGAGGGCAGGTTGGAGCCCACGTTTATTAATGCCTATTCACTTTTGGCAGCAAGTAATTAATTGAAGTTATTAAGGAAGTTGGATGGAATGAGGGAAGACATTTCTGAAGTTGTATCTGAGCAAGCCTGAATTGTGTTTAGAACAGCTCTGTGTTGTTCCTATAAATGCTGGGGATTTTACTCTGTGGGATCACTGGGAGTCCTTGAGGTGCTTTGGACTCAAGTTTTACCTTAGGAGCTGGTTTTGCTGTTGGATTCACATTACAGGTTAGGTTCTCTTTACCAGGATTCCTGCTGTCAGTCAGGACTGGGACACTGAAATCCAGGTGCTGAGTGTATATTTCAGATCTTAATTGACATTTTGCTACTTGTGGTTCAAAACACAATGTTTTCTTCCTTATGCAATAATGGCAGCGTGACTGTGATTTCAGACCTCTGTAGCTATGATATGAGATATTGATGTTGAAAGAAATTAAATAAATTACTTAATGTGTTTCCAACCAGAGGGGAGGAACTTTTTTTTTGGGGGTGGGTGCTGCATTCATATTTCCAACAGGTATTTCAAACAATGGAAAATATTTTAATACCAAGAACGATTTTAATTTTTTTAAAATAGATATTTCTGTCTGGGAAGGATTTTGGCCAGATATAATTGAAATGGGCTTATTAAATAATATATGTAATATTTTTACATATATTAATACTCATGAAATCATGAAATTCAATTAAAAGAATGGTATATGTATTAAGATAAATCTTCAGTAGTTCAGAAGGTATTAAGGGGCTCAAACTGTGTACATAATGAGGTTTACATATAGGATAACTTACAAATATTTCAGCAGAGTAAATGTAACTTCCCTCTGGCACTCGAGAATGTTTACATTAAAATAAAACATACCAGTGATGCATGGTCCTCTCTATTTCCTAACATTTTTTCCACCTTCCCTCCTTAGTGTTGATCCTTTCCAGATACTTAGATTTCTGACTGCCTTTTAACAAAGCTGCTTTTCTCTAGAAGGGTAAGATGGGTTTATTAAAAGGTCCTGCTTTGGAAAAGAGTGAACACACAGGGCCTTAGCACCAGGTTTGAGTGTAGTGCCAGCAGTGCCATGATTCTTGTAATTAGGATGAAAACAAAGGCATGGTTTTGACTGTGTGCGTTAATTTGCTGTGATGCCCAATGCTAAAAAAAAGTAGAGTTTATAAGCATTGACTGAACAAAGTTCTTTAAGCATATATTTAAATGGATGAGTGGCCTCACTCATCTCAGCACGTTTGGAGTTGGGTGTGGGTTTGTAAATGTTCAGGGAATGACTTCACTTTGATTGCAAAACACTGGTTATTGTTTCATCAGCTTTAGGTAGTACAGGCAACTGTTGATGGTGGCCCCCAGCTTCTGTTGCAGGTAGTTGTGGTTGAGGTTCTTTTTGCAGAGTGAATGTGTTACAGTTTCTGTAAGTGCTGTTTGCAGCATAACTTGAGGCTGGAGTCAAGGCATCTGAGCTGCCTTGGCCGTGAGCTCAGCACTTCAGTGAGCAGGGCAGTGCCAGAGCCACATGGAAAATTTGCTGCTGTAGAACGAGTTAACAACATATGAGATATGACACAGTTCTGAAAACTCCTCTTGATTTATGTGCAATTACATGAAGTTACAGGTGTTTTGGCTACTGGCTAGGTAGCATCCAACTGAATGGGGGTATTTCACAAATGGAGAAGAATAAATGAAAAAATGCATGTGGCTATGAAACAAATCACAGTCTGGCTTTGGAAGGAGGGAGAATGTGGTCTTTTTTCAGTGCAACTTCAACCTTCAGGTTTTTCCCCTTTCCCTCTCTTCTCTGAGTATAATTATTGGGAGACACACATTTGCCTTTTTTCTGCATACACACTGCTGGTGGCTTTCAGCTGCATTTTGATGACCCCAGTGTTTCATTTCCTCGACTGTGCTGCTGCAGCTCTGGATCAAATTCTCATCACTCTGCACAAGTCACTCTTTAGTCTGTCTTAGCCAGATTAAAGTGTGAGTAAGGGCATTTCTCTAACATTTGTATAACATCGTGCTTCTTTCCCCACTGACTCTCTTGTCTCTATTTTCACTTCTGGTATACATTTAGATGCTCTGTGCCTATAAACAGGTCTATGTTATTTATATTTCTCTTCAGATACTCCCCTTTATATCAGCCTGGGAACTCATATGTCTGCATTTGGAAGAAATCTTCCTTGGTTCTGTTTGAATAGATTTTTAAACTGTGATTTTGCACTGCAGAAATATCCCCCACATGCATTTACAGCAATTCTGGCTTGTACAGGTTTATGCTTTCGATAGGCATTTCCTTTTTCTTTTTCCTAATTTTTACCCTTATTTTGCCTGTATTGGTACCGTGAAAGGAAACTGCAAATGAAAGTGTTGCAGTCCTAGTCCTACTGACTAAAATCCTCCCCTAACTGGAGTGAGGCCAGGGCTCCACCTGGCAAGATTGTTGCAGCCAGGAGTTACCATTCCCATGCTTTTGCATCTGCTTCTCTCTAGAAAAACATCACCTGGGAATATTTTTAAATCTCCGATTGCAAATGGTGGAGTCCTGCTTCTCCTTCTCCTTCCTTGCTGTCCTTTCTGTGGCTGAGCAGTAATACAAGCTGAGGGCTTTAGAACGTGCTGAGCAATTACTGTGTCCAGTTTCCATCAGAAACTCATCAGGAAGCGAACATCCAATTCTCCAGGTGGCTTTGAAAATTTCATCTCACAGCATTGACCATAAATTTGTCTTCATTTAAGCTGCACCTTAAGCGTGCTTGTTCCGGAAAGAGAAAATGTGCCTGGCCGTAATGAAAAACAAAGAAGCATTGTTATTAGCCACAGCCTATTTATGGCATTTCCCACCAGTGACTCAGAATGAATCATTAATGATTCCAAGCAAAAACGGTATCAGTCTGTCTCCTCTCTGCCTGCAGCGGGTGTGTGGGATTTAACAATCTGCTGGAATTGCAGTGTTTTCTGTTCATGAGCTGTGAGATCCCGGCTTCTTCGCATTGGAACCATATGTTTGCTGTAACACCTACTCAAAGATTTTTGGAGTTGACCAAGTGCATTTCTAGCAGCAGGTTAGAAGAAATGACCTGGGGCAGAGCCCTTGCCAGCTGATCATAGCTCAGAGGCTGAGCAGAGGAACTAGGCGGATTTAGGAAAGTTTTTTTCCAGTGGGTGAATGTGGAAATCATTCCAGTCCTCATCATGCTGTTTTTGTTTGCAGGACAGTGGAATTGTCCTCTGCACTGAAGGAAGTTCAGACATGTTATTCTGCTTGTGCAAAAAAGAGATTTTGCTCTGTTTGATCCAGTGGAACAGTCTGAAGGGGTCCCAGCACTTCAGAAGATCCCATTCCTTGGTACATTTGTACTTGGTACATTTGCCAAGTACCAAGATTTAGATTGCAGTTTAGATTAGATTGCAGTTTTCTGTGTCAGTTTTCCGTGTCAGTTTTCTGCCTTGGTCTGGAGGTCAATTAATCTTCAATGGATTCAACTGTTTCTGAGAGTGAAATGGAAATTCTTTTTTCTGCATACTCTTCCTATGTCACGCAAACAGCTACCACAGAGTAAGGCAGACTTTTTATGCTTCAGAAGGAGGGCTTTGGCAGGAGTATGTTCTGAAAGTGCGTTCTGCTATCTTTAGAAAAAGCAATCGACGTGCAGTTTAATAATGAATGCAGTTGCCTGTGTGATCTTAACTTGGCTCCTGTTTGAGCTGTGTTATGATTATGTCTGAGAGCATAAACAGATTTTCCACTTATGCCATTTTAAGAAAATGTTTTCTGGTAAATGTTTGTTTCTCATACAGAAAGTACTTGTATATATGGTGGGGGGAGGAACAGTAATGTGAGTTTCTGTGAGTTTCTTCCATTCTGCCTATTTTTTTGTGATGGAGAAATGAGGAGACAGGAAATGCTCACAGCTGTTTCTACAACTTTCTACTGTCAGACCTTTTTGTCCTGCCATGCCCCCCTTCAGTTCCTGCTGTTGGGTGTTCCCATATTCAGTGTTCTTATTTATTTCCTTATTTATTTCCTTATCCGTTCTGTGAAAGCAGCTTTGAGTTGCTTTTGCCTTAAAGCTTTCACGGGTGTCCCCCAAAGATACCTTCACAATCTTGATGACATGGGATAGTTTTATTCACCAGTAGTGACAGAAATATTTTAGTACCTTTAAGATACTTGGTGGCTGGGGAAGTCTGCTTCATTTTTGACAGTTTAAAACTTGTACAGCATTTTTTGGCATTTGAAACACAAAATCCATCAACTTCACATGAGTAGGAAGTGCAGTGCAGAGAGCTCGGCATCTGCAGGCATGGGTGCCTCCAGAGTTTCAGGTGTCTAGGAAATGAAGCACATGATCAGATGTTGGTTGAACTGGCTTGTCTTGTTTCAGAGAATATTCTGGGACAGAAATGGGGATTTTATCAACCATGGTGATGTTAGATGACTTAAGCAGATCCCTAATTCAAAATGGGAGAAATGTCCTTTGCAAGTAACCATTCATGAAGTCTGAATCACAATTGGAAAGGCCATATTTGGGGTTTTATTAGTAGTGTTCTTGGGTAATTACCGATTTTTTTTTCTCTACAATATTTGTTGCATATGTTGGTTTAGGTAGAAATTTTAAGTACAAAACTGTTTCCCTAATTGTGTATGGCTTGTGTCAGAGAACCTGTGTTCTTATCTGAGTGTGATATATCCTTAAGAATTATACACTAACCACAAAAATGTGTTGAATTACCTGAAATGAAAATTGCACTCCTTTTTTCTTAGGTGGGAGTAAAACCACTTGATTTTGGTATTATAAGGTTTGAAATTACTGTCTTTGGAGGGAAAAGCAATCTGTGCAATTTGCCACCATGTGGCTTTTTCTCATGATACACTTGTTTTTTTCCTGCTGCTCTAACCCTGAGCATCACTTACTGGAGCTGTTTCACTTTTTGGCCAGACGATGGGAAGGTGGAGATCCGGGTGTTTCCAACCAGAAGACCCCAACCACAATCCTCCTCACACCAGAGAGGAAGTTCCATAGCTTTGGCTATGCAGCAAGAGACTTCTACCATGACTTGGATCCCACTGAATCAAAGCACTGGTTGTATTTTGAAAAGTTTAAGATGAAGCTGCACACCACTGGTGTAAGTAATACCCAAACTGTGTTTGCTACTCAAGTTGTTCTCCTCTAAACAGTACTAAATTTTTGTCAACTAGAAGTGAAGCATCTCTGCATTTAGAGAGCAAATTGGGTAAATTAAACTCTTTAGTTAGCTTTAGGATTCATATTGTTTCTCACTGCATTTGGCAACTGTATCTTGCCAGCCTTTCTTGTAGATCTTAGAAATTCAGTATCTGCTTTGCTTAGATCTTCATGCCATGTCTGGGAGCCTGCATGAGGTTGGTTTGTTCAATAAATCTGGTCAGCAGAAATGGGATATAAGAGCCAGAGTGAGCTCTAGAGTAGCTGAGCAAATTCACCCAGAATTCATTGCCAGAATTGCAAGTGCCATTAATTTGACATTATTCCTACTGATTGTGTTTTTGTTTTTAATCCATTCTAGAGCTTTGGGAATCAGCCAGTACTTTCTGTTTTGAGGTGTTTTCTGGTTTCTTCTGTTGGTGGAAAACCAAAAAATCTGTACTTTCAACTTGGATTCAATATTTGCATGTGCAACTTTATTGCAGTTATTTACAGATGCATCTATTGCAATCGTTTAATATTTAGTGCATATTTCTTTCTCTGCCTGCAGTTCTCTGTAGGCATGGTAAGTGTTTAAAAACAGTCTAAAATAAGCAGCAAAGTGTCATGCTCCAGGAAATTCAAGTGATGAGTTAAATCCTCTTCAGAATAGTTTTGTCACTTTTTCCTAATCAGGTGAATAATGAAGAGTTCACTGTCCTCAAGCAGTGGGAATTAATTTGATGTTTGCCTTTTTCTTTTAATAACTTCCAGTTATTTTCTTTCATGTAGAATCTTACCATGGAGACAGACCTGACAGCAGCAAATGGCAAAAAAGTCAAAGCACTTGAGATATTTGCTTATGCTCTGCAATTCTTTAAGGAACAAGCATTAAAGGTGGGGTAATGCTTCCTTAACAAGATCTTCTGTATTTATAACTAGTATAAATATGAGCTTAATATTTTTAACCTTGCCAAGCTCTGACCTAAGTTGTATTTGATGTAAACAAAGCAAGGCAGGTGTAGAAACTCTGGGCAGGCTGTGGACTCTGGAGAGCTCACAACAGCCTGAGGTAATTTCCCCTTGCACAGGTCAAGCTTGATTCACTAATAGCATCACTGTGATGCAGACTTCTGAATAGCTTTTTACTGGCTTAGGTATTTTCTACTGTGTTTTTATTAGGAAAAAGAAAGGTAGATTTGACAAGAAAATTTAAAAGCTTATTATTTTCCATTTCTGATTTGAAATGTTGCAGTGCAGTGTTCTTCTTGCATCACAAGATTGTTTTTCTTACTCTCCAATGGAATACAAGTCCCCAGTAAACAGGTTTTGAGATTTTAAATCTCGTCTAAACAGCCAATTGTGAGTTAAGTAAACATTGGCTTCCAGTGTGCCACTATAATGTCAATGTGAGCAGAGCAATTCCTGGGTCAAATCAGAGTATTCATCCAAGCAAGTGCTGTTTAAAATAGCCTTGTGGTTAAAAGTTAGCCCACTTTTTTGAATGGGTTTAATTTATTTTCTCTGAGATCCCAGTCTATTCCTTATGGCTGCAGAGAAACAATCCTGCCACTGCAACTCAAATGCCTCATCTTGTCAAAGACATTTTCAACTATGTTTTTTGGGGGAGTTGGTTGTGGAGTCACAGACTTGGACTGTGCAAAGACTGGGGATATTCTTAGCAAATATGAATGTTGGATAAAATCCCACATATTTGCTTTGCTGCCTGCTCAGGGCTCCATCCTTTTCCTGATGTTAATAACTAAATCCCTGGCATTTGTGAGTGAATCCTGGAACTAATTAGACAAGCCATGTAAGTGAGCTGGTACTTTGGACTGTGCTGTGTCTGTCTGTGGTGCTCTGTGCAGCATAAAGGTGCTACTTTTTCAGCCTGGGTTTTTGAACTGCAGCATAGCTAAACAAACACAACACCTTGGCTCAGCACACGCAGAAACATTTTTTTACATTCTAAGGGCCTGTTGTCCACCTTTCTGAAGCTTTCTCTGTTTGGATGGAGATTTAGATAGGACATGTGGTAATGACATTTTACTTGGAGCCTTGCCCAAAACATGTCAGTATATCACCTAATTTGCAAATGCAGTACAGACTTTCCTTTTTTTTTTAGGAGAGAAAAAAAGGACAATAAAAGTACTAAACTAGTCTTGAATGTTTGCTTAAAGCAAAATTTTGAAGGACCAATCAGTCATTTTTTTTAAAGGGGTTAACTGTGACTTCCCCTTGTTAACTGCATTATAAAATTTTGATTTAAAGGTAAGTGGTGTATAAAGAGGTCATTGAAAAATCCAGATTGTAAAACATAAATGTTCATCAGTGATACCCCAAATATTTTTTCTGTGTATTAATCAAGATGTAAGTGTGAATTCTTCAAGCTAACAGCAAATCCCACACCGTGGCTAAGAATGTACATAAATGTGCTGTAATGTTCTGTAAATTGCTGCTTTTTCAAAAGGCAACTTTTCTACTTTATTTTGAGCAGTAAACTTTTCTATAGGCCTCCTTGAGAAAGCTTCAACCTTAATCCCACCTCTTGGCACAGTAAAGCATTCTTGGCAGGTTGGAAGTAATTCTGATTTGTAGCATGGATGTAACAGGAAAATTTTGAAAAGAGGGTTACTGTTGTCAGAGCCAGCAGAAAAGAATGTTTTCCTGTAGACACCCATCATTTTGTATTCACCTCTCTTTTCCTTTTTTTCCCTTTCTTATTTTTAGGAGCTCAGTGACCAAGGAGGCTCAGACTTTGAAAACACTGAAGTAAGATGGGTCATTACAGTGCCTGCTATTTGGAAGCAGCCTGCAAAGCAGTTTATGAGACAAGCTGCCTACAAGGTAATATTACAGGCTGAATGTAGAAATGCCCCTTTAAAGCCCTAGTTTATAGGCTAAATGATAAAATATATTTGGGGCAATTTAGTATAAACTGTATAAATACAGTCTAGAAATGCTGAAAGAGGGGTTAACTCTACCAAGCAGTAGCTGTAGGTTACATGTATTCACCTCTTAAATGCCTATTTCTTACTATTTACTTTTATGTATTGGTGTCCCTCACTGCAGACTCTGATATTTTAGTCAACTTGGACAGTGTACTCCTGCTGAATTCAGTGCACGTGGAACAGATGCAGTTTTGAGACCCTAGGGAAAGTTGAGTTTAAAATACTGGATGCAGTTTTGTTTTGTTACTTTCTTTAGGCCATCACAGACTTTTAAAGTTTAAAAAAAGAAAAAGGAAAAAGGAGGGAAAGAAAAGAGCCTCCTTGGTGAGACTTTCTTTCCAGTTCCCATTTTCCCACAGTAGGAGTGCAAGGACTGTGAACCGGATAGTCTGGATATAAAATTAAATTCAAATGTTATTTTCACCAGTAAGAGGTTATTTGCATTTAACTCTTTCCCCCCAACAGCCCCTCAGATATGTGCACTTTCCACATGCATGTCCTTTATTTCAGATTCAGTCTGTGTCTCTAATACATGAGATGTACACATTCTTCTTTTCATCAGGATACTTATTTTTAATTTGGTTTTGTTTTTTGGTGTTTTTTTTGGTCAGAAACCTGCATAACCCATTGGCAGCAGCCATGCAATGCACAGTTTGTAAAATATCTTCTAGTTCATGAGTAATTTGCAGAGTGCTCCTGG
Source organism: Trochalopteron elliotii (assembly GCA_024734555.1). NCBI lineage: Eukaryota > Metazoa > Chordata > Aves > Passeriformes > Leiothrichidae > Trochalopteron > Trochalopteron elliotii. Next base: position 416,736 of record JANPWX010000042.1, read on the forward strand.
GGAAGCACCCAGATTTTTCTGACTCTGTTTCTAACTATCTCTAATGTTGAGCAACGTTTTTCTTAACAGTCTGTATTGTGGGATTGCTAATGCTAGTGCCAGAAGCAAAACACTCTTAAAGTTCTGATGGAAGGACACGGTTGTAGGTAAATCTGAAACACTAGAGACCCATTCATTTTTCTCTGTATATTGTTGTCTGCCTGCTGTCTGTGTGCATGTGTGCTCGTGAAGTGGGAGCTGTGCAAGGAGCCAGGGCAGGGTTCAGGTAGATCTCTTGGCATTTCTCATTTTTGTGGCACAATGGAATGTTGTTAATTAGTGTCTGTGTCTGTGGTTGTGTCTGTGGTTGTGTACTTCTATTGGCAAGCTTGACAAACAGCAAAGTTTGACAAGGCTTTTAACTGGGGGTGTGTGATCCACTGCAGGAAAGCTCAAGTTTAGGGAAATAATTCATGTTAACTTGACACATAGCTGATTTTTTTTGTTTTCAAAGCAGTGGGGATGAAGAAACAAGTGCAGAAAACAGAATTCTGAATTGCCATTCAGTCTTTCACATTCCTGTTGCTGGATCCAAATGTTCCTCATGGCTGGATCAGAAGTTGCAGCTCTTGTTGTTAGCTATTGGAAGATGGAAGCATCTTTAAAATGAGGGGCATCATGTTAAAGAAAAGTGTAAAAAGGAAGTGGTAGAAACCTTGTGACAGAAGACACACTGAAGTACAACCACCAGTCTGAGCTGAGAGTTAACTTGGAGAAAATATTAATGAGCTGTGGAAATGTGCTGAGCAATCCATGTCAAATGAGGTAGCTCCAAGAGAGCTAAAGTGCTAGAACAGTTTCAGTCACTGGTTCACAGTGCAAAGCACAGCCTTTCTGGAATGGTTAAGTAGTTGTCTAGGCAAAGCTAATGGAATTAATAAAGTAAAGTAAGAAGTGTTGGAAATCTGCTTCTGTGCTCAACATCCATCAGCTTTTTACCAGCTTATGATTTCAGTGCACCTCTGATGTCCCCTCATCTCTGCTTTGCCTTAAAACATTGCTAACCTGGAGCTCCTCATCTGCCCAAGGGCTCCTGCATTGTCCCCTTTCAGCTGCTGTGCTGCTTTCTCCCTGGATGAGTAATCTGTGTGTTCCCTTCAGTCTCAGCTCTTCCTCTCTCTTTCCATGCAGCCTATCAAAATCCTGCTAATTCTGTCTGCATGACAGCTTCTCCTGTCTTTGCACACTGCTGAGCTTTCATCCAAGCTGTCAGTGATTTTGCATCTTGATTATTGCAACATCATTTCCTCGGCTTCAGCAGCTGTGGTCTGGCCTGGTTTGTATCTTTTCAGAATACTGCCACTGAAGAGTTTTGTAGCCTCACATTTGACAGGGAGTCAGCCCACATTTGACTCCATCTGTGTCATCTCAGACATAAACTGCATGAGCATCTGTATTGCTTACTTATTTTCCTCTTCTGAAACCCTTTTTAAAATGCTGGGTTTTATCATGCCTTCAAAAACTTGGCTGTGATTAACCTACTTACACAGGAAAACTACTCCTCATTGCTTCTTGCTGTTACTCTGCCTGCCCTTTCTGTATTCATCTTTTGTGCTTTTTGTATCCTTAACAATTTTTATAGCTGAGTTATTACCTCTTTGAAGCAGGTATTTTTTTATTCTCTCTGGGGCATTCTGAGGGACTAAGTGTGAGCTTGTAGAGTGTTGCATGTCTTTACAGATTATTTTGCTGAATCAGAATTACTTTATTCCTGAATAACAGTTCACAGATGCTTTTTCCTGTCCCTCATGCTTAATTCCTGTGTGTCCAGAGATGGTTCTAAAGCTCTGGGACCATCTGCTTGAGGTCTGGTCAGAGCTGGAGAGAGCTCTGTTGCAAGAGCAGAGTGTCAACTCTGTAGAACTCACTTAGCTTTAAGTTTCTATTCCCAAAACATGTCTGCAGGGTTTGCGTGCATTGCATCAACATTCTCGACATCCCCAGTAATGACTTTTAGAGTTTATAGTCATATTTGCCATTCTCCCCACTAGTAAAATATAAGACACTATAAATAGCAGCAACTTCTCTTGTTTCTGTGTCCCAGTTGTTCTGCTTCACATTCTTTGGGCACAGTGAGCGCAGGGCAGAATCTGCAGGCTGAAATTCCTTGAACATGCTAATGGGAATAAGGTCTTAAGGAAGAGTTTGGAGTGTGACAGAGAGTATGTAAATGCAGAAGAAGTAAGATAAGAAAGTAAAACATGGCATAAAAAATGCACTCAGGGCAGGGTGAAGGAAAGGGAAGGCTGGTGCATTTTCATAAGCTTGCCCCAAAATGCTCTCTGGGCTTTCAAACATCAGTCAGTTGGTCTAGTCTGAGGGTTCTTTTCTTTTTAATATGAACTCTTGAGTTTTGAAATTGAGTTCTAGAGCTCTGAAGTAGATTTATTTTTCAATTACAAATAGCAAATAAAATCATTTGCATAGTAAGCTCACATAAACAAAAAGAGAGGCAAGTCTAGGTTATAGGATTAAACCATGTGAGCCTGAAATTCCAGAGGCTTTATTTAACCAGCTCCTACGCTGAGCATTTGTTATTGTTTTCACGTCAGTTTTGTCATGGAATGTGCACAATGAGAATTATTTAACACGTTGTGTTCCATGGTCAATGACATTACATTGATCAATACTGCTTTACCCTGGAGAAACCTTTGGAGAAAAATAAACAAACTTGCTGAAAGAATAATGTGACAGCACAAGCAATTCCTTGCTAATAAAAACATGACATGAAGTATATTTGATTTTTATAAAGGAGGGCTTGGGAGGCTTAACCAGATTGAAATTTGTGAAGCTACTCTTATTCCCTCATAAGTCTGTTTATCTGTACATAAGATAGATGCAACTAAAATTTATTAGTGTAGGGACAGTGTGACAGGCTTCTGCTGTAAACTGCCTAAGAAGGTGTAAGCAGCACTGGGAAGCTGGTTATTTTTCTGAAACAGTTCTTGTTCGTGAGGCAGATGAGGCAGAAGTGTGTTAATACATCAACCATCCTGATTATTTGTAGCTTGTGGGGGGTCACTTTTGTGATATTAAGATCTTTTTAATCAGGAAGATTAAATCGTTTATCGAGTGATGTTGGAGAGAAGATTCTGCATCTTATAGCTCTGTTTAATTGGGAAGTGATAACTAATTGAGAGGTGAAGATTACAGAGTGGAAAATGTGTACTAATTGATCTCTGCTCCCACATTTGGGTTCCTCAGCCAGGTTCACATGAAGGCAGAGGCATCTGCTAATCCAGTTCTGTACATTTCTGTTTGTCCACTTCTGTGGCACAAGTTGGAGCATTTGGAGTTTTTTTCTTTCTCTGAACAAATAAAACAAGAGGTTTTCATAGCATTCTGTGTAAGAGTGAATCTGTGTTTGTCTTACAGTGTTTTGAAACACATTTCTCAAGGTCTTAGAAATTGCCTGAAAGCAACTGAAATAGCAAAAAAAGAGAATCTTCATTCTGCCTGGTGGAAAGACTGTGCTAGATGGCATTTACCAGCCCAAAAAGAAAATGATGGTCTGAAAGACTGTAAACTACAATCATTAGGGAGCGATAGAAATCCACAAATGTAACTCAATGTGGACAGGGTCTAAAACTGATGGGTTTGATTGTAATAAATTCATAGAAAAGGTCAACAGAATGGTCTAAAAGACCTCTTTGATGCCAATATTCAGTTACAGAGAAAAGAAATGTGAGCTGAAATTGGAACTGTAGTGAAAAATATTGAGGCAAAATCAGAAAGCCCAAGGTACAGAACAAGATGCAACTTACAGAAAATAGCAAGCATTTTTCTCAGTGCAAGTCCTTCTCAGTCAGGGCCACTTGTGTCTTTTTAGTAAAATCAGCCTGAGCCATAAGGACCCACAATGAGGATGTTTCTAAATAAAGGGAAAGCAGAGAGCCTGAGACATTAGGAAGAGACTTAAATAGGAGTCAGGTTTTGCTGTTGTGGTAACTGGTGCATGCCCCGGGTACAAAAAGCATTTCTAGAGTATTATAACATGAAAAATTGAAAAGCTTATGAGAATTTAATGGCTTCATCTTTCTAATGCATGTTACTCATGAAACTTGCAAGTAATGTTCTCCTGCACCTTGGGGGATATAATGTAATGCAGCAAAAAATTCTTGGTAATGCCACTTGGAGCTGGGCTTTCAGTTACTGCCCAAATGTGTTCTGTGACAGGAGTCCCTTGGGAAGGAGCTGCAGCAACATCACCCTGGAGAAATATGGACCAAATGCCACTGTGGTCCCATTTATCTTCAGCTTGTCAAAAAACATGGCTTCTACTTGTTACCATTCACCAATATGTGACTCAGCTTTAGTAATGGTAATTTGGATTTATTTGTGGTCCCAATACCTGAGATACTTTTTGAGGAATGAGAGGGCAGAGGCAAAACAATTTGTACAAAGGAAAATGTTGGTGATTTCAGTCTCTTGTGATTGCTCTTTGCCTAATAAATGATCCAAGATTCTTCTCCTTGGAAAATTGTGTCTGGGATTGTCTGAGACCAAAATGTGATAGACTGGATCTAATGTCCTAAGAAAGGTCTGCTGCAATTACAGGTATTCTTTCATGCCTCACAAATACAAGAAATCTTCTCTCTCATGATACCCAGAAGGCTGCTGCCTCACCTATGTGTAGAAAGAAATTATCTTTCTTATGAGCAGTTAATAAAAGCTTTTTGTCAAATAGGCACGGGTAAACTATAGAACCTTCTCCATGGATTGTGAACAAAAGTGCTGCTTCATGATTGTTAGCCAGTGATCATAATTCAGATATTTTCTGTCTAATGTTCCATCTCCCTTCCTAAAGGAAAAAAAATGGGTTTTCAAATTGAAAAGGGGAAATTGTAATACAAAATCCAAAAGACCCAGTAGGTATAAATTTTGTTAATAGAATTAAACAGTCCCAAAGAATTCCAAGTTTAGGCTGAAAATAAAAGAATAGATAATAAAAGTAATGTATAAAATATGAAGTATGGAAATGCTTAGGTAAAGCAATTTGTACTCTTAGCTGGGTAATAGCAACACCAGAAAAATAAATCGAGGCAGTCTGACTGTGCTGAGCAAAGGCATTTATCTCAATCAGACAGCCTAGCTGTCTGTAACAAACTAGTTCATCTAATCAGTGGCCACACAAATGCAGCAGTTCTGGCTGTAGCCAGTGCAGCTCCACACATTCATTATTTTAAGTGTGCTGAAAATAAAAGTCACACTTCATTATGATTCCTGATGCCTCATTTGTTTTCTTCCTTTTCAGAATGAGATAATGCCATAGTTTCGAGGCAGCCATTAAGAGGGAGAAATGTTCCATGTTATTTGTTAACACAGGAATAGCTTTACTTGATAGAGTAATAAACAGAAAGTGAAATATCAAATGGATTCTGCTTTGGCCCAAAGTAACTTGCTAAGTAACATTATCAGATATGTGCATGCACAGGCAGCCAGGGTGGTTATTCAGAGCCTGAGCACCCCTCATTCCAACCAACTTCACCAAGAGCTCCAGTGAAAACCTTAGTATTGGTCTGGGTACTCAGAAGTGGATGCCTTTTCATTAGTGGGTTGTTTGACAAAATTTGTTCTTAGTGATTTGCAAAATGTTACATAGGAAACTTGTAGCAGAGCTGAATGCAAAAGTTGGGTTTCAAGTCCATGTCTGGTATTTGTATCCTCATGTTTTTAAGCATTAAGCCCATTTTTAGCTTTACAACCAATGAATGAATTAATTAGGAACTGAATTTCCTTCTCTGACCAGTCACTGGACTGAGGCAGATAATTTGTTTTGAGTGCAGATTGCATTAGTGTTGTAAACTCAGCTTGTTCATCCCTGATGCATTGAACCAATTGCTTTCCATATGTTGCACCACTTTTTAACATGACTCATGTTTAGGATTACAGGACTGCTTGAGGCTGTTGTGCTCCATATATTTTTAGCTGTAAAAATAATTTTTAAAAAGTGCTGTGACAAATGTTTCCTTTTGATTCCAAGGCACTTGAACAAAAGTTGCAATTACATTCCATACAGAAACCTGTGAGGACCTGGGTAACTGCAGGCTTGCAGCAGTGAGGCTGGTGCTGCTGTCACCTGTCAGACATGATGGGCTCCCTCTCACTGATACAGGCAAGGATTTGACACAAGAGTCACAAAGACAAGGAGAGGAAAGGTGTGTAGGTCCTCAGCCTTTGGGAAGGATTCCTTCCTGCACTTCTGGCCTTTCTCAGTGTAGAATACCTGCAGCATTTTAGAGTCATGGAAGCTTTAAGTGGAAGTGTTGGTTGGAGATGATCTAGCCTTGACCTTCCAGTTGAAGCAGGGTTATTGCCAACACTGCATCAGCAGTGGCTTCATTGAGGCAAGTTCTAAAACTCTCCAAGGACAAAGATGCCTTTCTGAGCAGCTGTTCACATGCTGCATCACCATCTTAGTAAAAAAGAGATTTTAGTACCCCATTTTGGAGCCCATAAGCTGCAGTGTGTGGCTTTTGTCCCTCCTTGTGTCTCCTGGCAAGACTGAGAAAAATTGTGTTCTGCTGTCTTTGGACCTCCCCTTCCAAGGCAGCTGTTCAACTGCTCCTTGGCCTACAAGAGTTTCTCCCACCATAAAACTAATTTTAACTAAGTAAAATGCTAATCTAAACCTCTTGGTCCTTCGTGGTTATGCACAACAATTAAAGGGGGAGTAGTATAACTATTATCTGGAATTAATTTTTGTGTTGTCTAGTGGTGTTCACCAAACCAGCTGTACAGGTAAGGTGAGGTACCTTATTATCATTTATCCTGGTTGGCTGCAGGTGAGAGAATTTCACCCAAAAAACCCTCTCACAGGAGCTCACAGCTTGTGAGTTCCCTGTTTGAAGTGGGAGCAACAGTAGGTTTGGCCCAGGTGGAAGATGTGGGAAGGTTGTGAATTTTCTGTGGGTTAAGTTCCTCTATACAGGCTTCTGGTATGGGCAAGCCCTGGGAATTCAGAAAGCACTGCCAAGCCTATGCCCTGGTATTTTAAAAGCAGGGAGATAGTATATAAATACATAGCAACAGTATCTGCTTCCTCCTGGCAGAAGTGAAAGTGTCTTAGGCCCCAAAAGAGCCCTCTCAGGATAAACTCAAAGTCCTAAGGAAGGTTTAAAGGCGGATTTTTACTTGGAATTTCATCCTTTTATGCTTTTCTTACTATTTCATCGTTTATGTTTGTGCAAAGTGAGTAAATAAAAAGTGTTACAGGGGTCTCAGCTTCCAGTTTGTGCTTCTCCATCAGTGGCTTTTTCATCTTCCATAGCTTGTATTCCCCTTGTCTGCAAAAGGAAGTTACCACTATTTTACCATAGCCTGAGATGTCCTTTATGCTTTCTCAGTTTTCTTGCAGAAAGATGAGTATCTTCATCCTGTCCCTGAGCTGCACAGATGGGGAAGCTGACACCAAAAGAATTCTGCAGCTGTGATAATTATCCACAATGTTCCCACTTGTGAAATGCAAAGTATCAGTGACACCTGATCTGAGTAGGACTAAGGACAGGCTGTGCCACAAGCCTGATTTTAGTTCAACCAGCAATAATAGTGTGAAAATGTAGGCATTCATGTATATCTGTTAGATATCTGCATGTATGTGTAGTGAATGTTAAGAGAAAGTGAAATGCTCTTGTTTCTGTAAAGCAAGAAGTGCCTCTATGTAGATGTCAGATCTTTGCAGGATCAGCTGCAACCCAAACATTGTGTTGATTGGATTTGGAAAAAAAAAAGTCAATATTCAGTTTTCATCTAGGCTGTTATATCCAGAGTATATAATTTTGAAAGGAGGGAAGCGCCCAGCAGCTCTTCCTCCTGCCTTTGGCAAACCCAACATCTTTGCTGTGGTCACTAAGAGGAATCTTTGAAAATCCTGTTTATTTTGTGGCTGTTGAGCAATTTTAAGAATCTGTCTTTGAAGAGATAAATGGGCAGAGCTAACTGAGCTGTCTGACCTCAGTCTATTCTGTTTACCCACGATATTTCCTGCACTACAGCACTCTTCATCGCTCTGAAGTCTAAGGGCAGAGCATCAGGGTCTGTGATGGTGCAGTGATTTTCAAACATCTTTTTTGAAAGTTTCTCCAGGCTGAAGATCCAGCAAAAGTGCCTGCACTGTGCTCTTCCTGCAGCTTTGTGGTACCCACTCACCCCACTCCCTGCCAACCCTGCTTCCTCCCCTCGAGTGCCCCTTTGGGATAATGCTGGGAGTCTTTTCCCATGTTGCTCATCTTCTTTCCTGGCACTCTCTGCCTCCGTAATTAGATCTCAGTCATTTATTTGTGACATCCCACAGTCTGATGCCATAGGACTGGAGAAAGTGCTGGCCAGTGAAAAAGGAGGAGGATTAGAGGAGCTCACTTACCCAGGCACTAAGTGGATGGTGTTATCACGAATCCCTTAACACAATGAACTGATTAGTTTAAACAGTGGAAGTTTCACAAGGCACTTAATTTCCAGTCCCTGCTTTGCCTTGCCTTGATTCAGCCTCACAATACTTCCTTCATGCAGTCTGCACAGTGCTCAACTTGCAATCATGCCTCTCCTATTGCTGCTAATTACAATAAGTAACTTGGAAAATAGAAAAATGTTGATGTTAATTCTCAGCTTCTCTTGTTTTGGCTGAATGATGTCCTGCAGAGCTTGGTTTCATAATGAACCCCATCGTCTTTACAGAGCTGTTTCATGGGATCCAACTTTTAAATTTTGTCTTTGGTGCCTACAAATGGGGCCTTAGTGCTAAAACAGGTTTAAAAGGTTTTTCCTACCAACTGGAAAATGGATCCTTGTGCTCATCTGGTCTGCAGCATTGCTTCAGAAGTGATCAAAATAGTGCAGTTGGTTGAGGTGACAAATTGGGACAGAAGAATGGGGACTCAAGGCTGTGGTGAAGCTGTTCCTGCAGTTTCTGCACGTGCCCCATGTGCCACAGGCAGAAATGGAACCTTGCTGGTTGGGGAAGAGAAGCATTTGGCTGTGACACTGAACTGGAATTCTGGGCTCATGGAGGGAATTCCCACCTTGTTGTGGGTTCCTGTGCAACCCTAAGAAAAGCCTTTTAGTCCCTGTGCCTTGTTTTTCCAACTGTGTAATGAGGGTGGCTCTTTCTCACATGTTTATCTGTTTATTTTATTTATGCTACATTTTTGTATCTGGAAATGTTTTATTAATTGTGGAAGCAGTGCCTACAGCCCTGCAGCAGTACTGAATTAGGTCTTACATGACTAAAAATATATCAAAGCAGAAAAAAGTTAGAATTCATCCAATCAGTTCTTTTAATAAGTTTTATAACTCAAAAAAATAGGTGCACTCCATGTAAGGCATGTTCCTTGTGTTGTAAATCAGTGGTCAGTCTTTTTTTTCCCCCCTTTAAAAAATACCTAATGTATCTTTCTGAAAAACAAGAAAACAGGAACTTTACCTGTTGCTTTCAATAATTTGCAAGGATAGGAATAGGAAACAGGTGCCTTGTCAGTGATGGTGTATTTCCTAACATTGTACTTCTTTTGAAGTCACTGTGCTGTAATAAATAAAGAACACACTGGTGTTCTGTCTGGCTGTGGTGAACTGCAGCTAAATGCTGATGCTTCTAATTACAGCAGCATTCAGAGACAGGACATTTTCATCTAGGCCTGCCTTAAAAAGACTGACTGCATGGAATATTCTATTTTAATGCTGTCTTTAATGTCATATACATTACAATATTAAAAAAAAAGGTGCATTGATTTTTTTCTTTATTTTTTCTGTGTGTTGTGGCACATGAGGCTGGGTTTTAAAAGCAGCATCTTTTAATCTGTAGTAATGGTGATTCTGCATGTGGAGTAAGTGAAAACAGTTCTCTGAATTGCTCAGACTGCTGTAGTGAGCTGCAGTCCAGACCTCAATATTTGCTGGTGGTGAATTAGTCTAGCAGTTGGCAGCTGATGCTGTTCAGGGAATCAGGAATGTGTTGTGGTCAGCTGTGGCTCTCTCCTGGTGACACCTCTCTGGCTATGAAAACAGAGCTGGTGGCCAGGGTGAGAAGTCACCTGCACCTGGATGGTGAAGTTATTTATGCTCCACTACATGAGACTTTGAAGTTTGCTGTCATTGATGCATCTTGGCAAATGAACAGCAGTGCACTGGCAGCAGCACACAGACCTGTGCTACTGCAGGGAGTGAGGTCTGGGAGTTCTCCTGTCAAAAAATGAAATCCTAGTCCTCAAGCATATGAGCAAAGTTCAATTTTAGAGCAGTTCTTTTCATAGTTTTCTTCTTCCAGGTGTATAAATGCAGCAATATCTTCCAAATTAATTTAAGAAATTTTTTGTGCTCAAGGAATTTTTGTAATCCCATGATGAGTTTTCCACTCTGTGTTCTTGGGGAAACTGCTGTCTGCTTCCTTCATGTGCCATAAGTGATGACTGCTGATGAGTGTTACGGGAGCAAGAAAATCTCCTTAGCAGGCTGGAGTCAAGACACTGCTCTGTACTAAAGTCTGCTATAGGCAGCCCTGGGCAAAAGCAAGTTGGTGTGTCTGTCCCACTGCCAGAACGATCTCTAGAATGTTAAATATTGAGACATTGTTTAGATCTGTCCTGCTTGGGCCTGTTAACTTGTCAATCCCTGATCTGTATTACAGTAGTACTTGGGCAGCAGTGGGCAAGAACACGGAGTCAGGCAGACAGAAAGCAGAAAGTGTAAAATACAGCAAATTCCCAAATGCCTGCAATTAATAATTTTAACAAATGCATCACTGTTTCTTCATGTTGACTGCCTGCTGTTTTCACTCCTCTTTCTCTGCATGCTCAATATTTTTCTCCCATCTGTCCCTTGGCCGTAATGCTGGGACAGATGTACTGCCTAAGTCTTCCTCTTGGAGCCTGTATTAAAACAACCTCATTGCTTCATTCCTCCCCTGCAGTATTTATGTGCTCATATTTCTTCATCATCTCCCCCTCCCTCATTTTCTCTGTGCTGTGTATAGATGCATAGATATATATGTAATGTGCTCTGTCTCATGGTCTAAGTAGAAATACTATATACAGAAGGTATGAAATATTCATTGCTGCATATATATATATTTATATATAAATATGTGTGTGTATGTATGTACATATGTGTGTCTACATATAAAAATATGTGTTGAATGCCTTGTGCCTTTTACTGTAAAAGATTCTCTGTATGTTCTTTTTGTGATGTGAAACAACACATTTTTCATTGTAACTGGTCCTTCAAACCCTGTAAGAAAAGCTTTTAAACTAAAAACCTCAGCACTTTCTTCATGAGGTTCTGTTAGGATCAGCTGTGCTTTGAACTGTTAAAAACTGTCATTTCTGTTGGATGTTTTCCTCAGGAGATATTTTGGGTATGTTAAAATCATAGCTAGAGAGAAAAAGGAGCAAGAATAGCATCTGCTGTGCATGGAGGGTCTGAGAACACAGATCCCAGTCCATCCGCTGCAGGTCACTGCCTTCCTCTCCTGACTGCAATGTGAAAAGTTCATGGTTCAGGCTGCTGCTGGAGGAGGGGAGGAAGCAAGTGTTATTGTTAATGGTTTACTGTTTGCTTTTAGCAGAACCAGCCTTGGGAGTTAGGACTGAAATTCTCCCTAGAACAGATGATTTAGCAATGAGTACAGTCTTCTCCCCACCACCACCTCCAGTTAGGAAATACCAGCGTATGCAACTCAATTGTCACCTCTGCAAATGCTTTATGTTGTAGCCTTTGGATTTTAATATCCTTGGCAACAAACTATTTTTTCCCTAAAATACACTTTTGTCTTTAGTGGGTAGGTTAGCCTGAGACTGAGAATTGTCTGTGCTGCTGATGCATGCCCAGTACAAGGAGCAGACTGAGCACTCTTGTGTTCATCCACATGGTTAGATATAGAAAAAACCCACTTGCTGCTCAGATTCAGAGCTCTCACACAACATGATAATGCATTTAATACAAGTGAAAACTGAAGCAGGGTAGTCAGGAGCTATTTGTTCTCCAGGCCTTTATTGGACAGAGCAGGAAGTGCTGCCCTTAAAATTGCAGCACGATCCAGATTAGGCTTTTAGCAAAAGTCTCCAAAGGCAAAGACAGTTTGTGTGCAGACACCATACATTTTTGGAATTCTTCAGCAGATCAGACAAATCTGTTTGTCAGGGACCTGAGTATTGATTCATATCTGGAATGTTGCTCTTTCCAATGCAACAAACCAAAGCTTCCTGGGTGGAAAAGCTCAGCTGGAGATAAGTGATGTTGAAGTGAGCTGGGATGAAGCCAGCCCTGCTTGTGCCTGCTACATCCCAATAGGTCACAGGAGGGAGAGGGTTTATCCTAAGGCTCATCTTCATCCCCAGTGCAGCTCCAGGGCTTTACCTAAGCCTGCATCTGCCAACATGCTCACATACAGGTGCTGTGATGGCAGGAGAGTCTGTGCTTAATTGATACTCTTTTTATACATTTTAGGGTTACTCTGGCTTGCTGTAAATTTGTATTTTCCAAAGTTTGAAAGTTTGGTTACAAACATTCTTTTCGATATGGTATTTTTTCAATATGTGTTGCCACAGAGCAAACCTGGCAAGGTTTGATATTCTGTAGTATTTGCACAATATTTTCCTTCCCACACAGTTCTGCTAATTTTGGATCATGCTGTTTAGTCCCGTGGATGTAACTGAAGCAGAAAGGTTTGCCCAACAGCAAAAAAGGCTGCAAAGTGACCATAATCCCAGTCATGGTGTGCTTGTAAAATAATGAACAACTATGATTTAAGAGTTTAACTCTTAAGTCTTTCTTATTTTAGAACTTATTTGCTCTTGTTTTGTGGGGGTTTTTTTTGTGGTTTTTTTTTTTTTTGTTACCAACAGTGAGGAAGATGCTTTATTTAAGAATCTATTTATTTTGCTTATTAGGATGGAGAGGGTAAAATGAGTCAGTAAATACAAAGGACACTTTCATATCTCCAAGTCTTATCCTGCTACAACTTTTTAAACCAGCTTTACTTGGAGTTTCTGGCTGCAGGTGTCAATGAGGCAGCAGAGCCCAGAGCCCACAGTGTAGCTGTATGAAAGAAGCCAAAATCTAGTCCAGGTCTGCAGACTTTCCATGTGAGTCTGCCTTCTTTTGGGAATGCTCTGGGGACACCACAGTGTGTGTGTGTGTGTGTGTGTGTGTGTGTGTGTGTGTGTGTGTGTGTATGAGTTGAAGGCTGGAAGACTGACTGTAGAAGCAGAAAAATGTTCATTTGGTTTTACTTGTTTGCTAGCAAGCTTTAGTGCTCTGGCACTTAAGTGAAAAGTAATAGCAAGTAACCCAAAAGTTGGCAGAAAGAGTTGAAAGATGTCTATTTTAACAGAATAGCATTCAGTAGGCAGAAGTACCAGGAAGAAGAAATTAAAACGGAGTTTTGTGAACTGTTCTTTGAATATTTTTCTTTAAGCCCAGTTCTGAGAGTGATGTAGTTACATAAGAACTTGTGGCTTTTTGAAAATATCTTTGTCTGAAGGCTGAAAATCCAGTAAGAAAATAGAAAGAATAGCAAACGTTGATTTTATAATCCGGTGTTATTTTTAGGCCTGTTCTCATTACATTTTAGGGAACCTGCCCTGTTGTATTTTGAAGATTTTGAAAACATTTTGAAGATGTTTTAATAGCAAATGTACTTTAAAGCAATGGATTTTGAAATAGAAAATGTTGGTTGTAAGACAGAAGATGCATTACTGGCAAAGTGCATTGTATATTCCCATACAGTAAAACAGTGCAGGAACCTCATTTTGGCAAGGACTGTGAATATCTGGGACATCAAGAAAAGCATACTTATAATATTGTTGTGGCAAGGAGAGGGAAAAGGAGGCTGAAAGGAGGCTGGGGCCCCTGTTGGTTGGCAAATGCACAGGTTAATTAGGAGTTGAAGTTTTAGGCCAATTATTACAGGTTTCAGACCAATTTCCTTGGTTTCTCCACCTGTCATGTACACAAGTGCTCTGTTAGACACTTAGCATGGTAAGTGCATGCAAACCTCCCCATTCCAGCCCGTGGGGTTGTGCTGTACAGTGTGGGCAGGACAATTCCCAGACACAGACCTTTAGCAGCTCCTTTGTGGGGTGAATTCCTGAGGGGTGACCCAGCAGAGCCCAGGGGCTGAGGAGAGCCTTGTGCTGAGAGGGTTTGCTGGGCTGCAGGGTTCCCCACCCCACCTCTCTGATCCCTTCTCTCTCACAGGCAGGAATGGCATCTCCTGAGAACCCCGAGCAGTTGATCATTGCCCTGGAACCCGAGGCTGCCTCTATCTACTGCCGAAAGCTGCGCCTGCACCAGATGATAGAGCTGAGCAGTAGGGCACCTGTCAATGGCTACAGCCCGAGTGACACTATTGGAACTGGATTCACACAGGGTACTTCTGTTCCTTCGCTTTGCAGATTCTCCTGCCTGAGTTTGCTTTGTTCCCGAGGGTTTCTCACCGTTTCTTGTTGTCCTTGTTCTCTTGAAATGTTTCAGGCTGGCATCAAGTTTGCTTTTATAAATAGTTTTGCTGCTCAACCGTAGTCAGACTTGTTTAGATGTTGACCCAGCAGACATCACAGATTAATTTGGGTTGGAAAGAAGCTCAAAAATCACTTAGTTCCAGCCCTCTGCCATGGACAGGGACACCTTCCACTAGACCAGGTTGCTCCAAGCCCTGTCCAGCCTGGCCTGGAACACTTTCAGGGATGGGGCAGCCACAGCTTCTCTGGGCAACCTGTGCCAGGGCCTCACCACCCTCACAGGGAACAATTTCTTCTTAATATACACTTGAATTTTACCATGCAGGTAGCTTTCTTTTCTTGCCTTTATTTGGATGTTGTGGGAGTCTTTTAGTATTTTCACTACAGTATTTTTCTGCTGAAAAAAATTTAAGTTTTTTTCAGTGTTTTTCTATAAATTAGTACTTCGTGTTGGATCATTTTTTTCATTTAATTTGTTGGAAGCAGTTATGTGTTTGGTTATCTGCATTATTGAGGCAGTGCTAAATAACTGGATCTACAATGAAACAATTAGTCTGAGGTGTTCCAAAGTATTGGCAGATGCTTTTTGATGTCATCTTTATGAAATATTGTTAATGACTTTCAACACTCAGTGGAACACGTGGCATTGGAATGAAGCAATGAATTTATCTGCATGTTGAAGAGCAACTGAATAATGCACTTCTGATCTACTGAGCTGGGATCTGTTGCTACTGTCACTGTTTGAAGGGGAGGGACAGAGATGGGGCCACTGTGAGTCACTTGACAGGAGATCCTTCATCACCCGAGTTTTTTGAGCTTGGCAGCCTACTGAAACTGGAGGGAAACAGAGGAAACAAAAAAGGAAAATTGCCTGCAGCAGTAAGATTTGATTGCTGCATAATGTGCATATTTCTCTGTATCTCTGTGAATTGTAACAGTTGCCCAGATACTGATGGTAGTGTGTGACAATCTATCCTAGAAGGAGTTTTGCAGAAGAGTCTGTATTTTATCACATTTGCTAGGTCAAAACAGTAGAGGCAAGTGGGAGGTTAAGCTAGTAGAGCTATTCCTGCACTTACCAGAGCATATTTTTTTTAGTTAGGCATAGTGACTACATCATTCTCTCAAACCCATGGCTCTCCTAGCCAGCACTTGTCAGATGTGTTCAGTGTTTGGAGGCCCACGCAGAGTACAGGACACAATCTGTTTTCAGGATTCAGTCCCTTCAGGGCCCCTTGGCTTCTGTTCCCCTCATTTGTGCCCTGAACTATTCCAGTTCCATGTGATTTTACATGAACTCACTTTCAGACAACACAGGGATTTGCTTCGGGGAAAATAATAAAGGAGTTTATCTGGTTAAGGTTTTGGAGCTGGGCAGAATCTGGCAGATCATGGATTTCTGCTAATGGGCTTTTTCTTGGGTAGGGGTGCCACTCTCATTCTTGACTTTGTATGGTAAAAAGCTGTTGGGGATGAGAAAGGTTTCATGTCAAAATTAATGAAAACAAAGTTTGGAGTGAATTAATTTGGGGTTGGAATTAAAATTTCATAAAGGCATGGCAAGCACCCAAGACAAGCTGAGAACAGATTAAGGAGAAAAACCCTTTAAATATAAACACAGAGAAGCACTCCAAGGACCATATTATTGCTGTGAAGTCAAAACAAAAATTTTGGTGTTCATAGTAGCAAGGATAAGCTTGCTTCAGTTGTAGTTAAAGACTGGCTCTTGTGTTCACTTCTAGCCCACAGGAGGGAATGAAGGGATTGCCAGTGATTCCTGTGGGCTTGACGGGCCCTGCTTGGACCCAGTGCTTGTTCTGCTGTGGGGTGCTTCATCTGAGCTCTCCCTGTGCTGCCAAGACAGACTGAGGCTGGAGCAGCTTCCCTGCATCGTGGGGTCTTTTTGGGGAGGGTGCAGGAGCAAGTGGAGCTGCTGCTCTGTTTTCTGATGACAGGCACTGTAGAAATAGGAAGCAAAGTGCATTCTGTGATTTGTGTGCTGGTATTTTCAGGAAAAAAATGTCCACTCATGGCAGGATGCCTCTCTTGTAGTGTTTTATGAAGTGCCTTTGAAGGTGAGCAATGATAGCACAAGGAATGTAGGTTTTTTTGATTGTTCAGTTAGAGAGATTGAGTTAGAAGCATAAACAGCAGAGGTTCTCAACACTCTGCTTTCTCTTGACAGACTGTTCTGCATCTTTTAAATGTCCAGGTAGCAGTTAAGACTTGTAAATTAACAAGATTTTTATAATAGTCTTGCAAGATTACACTTAATTTTTAATTGGTGTATTGTGAGGGTCATCCCTGGTGATCACTGTGTCTTTGAGAAGTTACTAATATGAGTGGCAGTGCTTCTGGCTGCTGGTTTTGGGGTAGACTGACATCCTTAACACTCAAAATGAGCAGTGGCTTTTGGAAATGTGGGAATGTTCTCCCATTCTGGGTGGTGTGGGGGTGTCTGGGACAGGGCTGGGACTGTCACCTGCTGGTGGAGGCTGCTGTGAGTGCAGCTGGCTGCCAGCCCCACACCCTGCTGCCAGCACACACTTTGCAAGCCAGAGTGGATTAAAAAACTGCAAGTCAGACCTGCTTACAGCTTTCTTATTAGATTATTACTGCATATGATTAGTTTGCATTATTTGTATTAGGTAATTAATATAGATTGAAAAGACAAATAAGTATGTGTAACAATATCAAGGGAGATCAGGGGTGGCTATAAACCATTTTTCCTTCTTTCCAGGAGTGACATTCTAACGTTCCTGGTCCCAGTGCAATGATTTTTGTACATTTGTTTTGTTAAGAAGCGATACATACCGATCTTTCAGCCTGCTTGCTCTTGTTTCCTGCAGTTTTTGATTTTATTTCTTCATGCTTTTTTATACTCAGTAACTTTTTTTTTTTCTGTCCATCACTAGGGAAGGAACACGTGCGCCGGAACCGGCAGAGTCGGACCTTCATGGTGGAAAATGTCATAGGAGAGATCTGGTCTGAGCTGGAGGAAGGTACTGTCCTTTCTTCAACAAACTTTGCTCTCACTGGTTTTGTATTGCAGGCAAATATTGTGTTTCCCACAAAGGTGCTGTGCACTGCATTGTTCTCACAGTGGTTATAAAGGGGAAAAGGATAAAAACCACAAGTTCATGTGCTGCTCTTAGTTACAAGTGCTGAATTGCAGTTCTGTATGCTCTAGCATAGTAAGATTTATTAATGAGATGGTGGAAAGCCACACAACTAGAATATTTTCTTCAGAACAGGCTTTGTAAATATGGTGTAATTTTTGGTAGCTCACTAGGATGTACACCAGCAGCATGAGCAGTCCCACTTTTCAGCTGTGCTACATCAATAGCTTTTGACATCTGACTTTGATATTTGTTATCAGTCATTGTGTTATAATTACTAGGAAAGATCAGGTCTTCAGCAGGGCCATTGCTGGCTGTCTGTAGGCCATTATCTCCCCTGGGGCCCTCAGGAGCTCTCATTGCAGTGATCTGGTGTGCTCACAGTGGTGTAAAAGCCCCTGGCCTCTGCCCTTGGCATTCCAGGTGATCGGTACATCGTGGTTGACAGCGGAGGAGGCACGGTGGATATGACGGTCCATCAGATCAGGCTCCCTGAAGGACATCTGAAGGAGCTCTACAAAGCAACAGGTAATGCCACTTCCACTGCTTGCTTTATGTAATTAGATGGTGTATTATATATTTATGTAATGTTTTGGCTTGTCAGTGAAAGAAGTGTATGCCTTTATTGCATCTCACTGGCAGTTCTTCCTGAAATGGGACCAGCACTCAGAATTAGTATAACCCAGCTGCTGGTTGGCTGGATCACTCATTTATAGTGGTGGTGCTACAGTGGCTGTGAGGATACAGGAGGCCAGGGTAAGATCATGTTGTGTATTAGACCAACTGTTACATTTAGGAAAGATCCTCTTTTTGTGGACCTTCTCCTGTGACAGTCCTGATAGTGTCGTTCTGATGCGTACGTGGTCAACTCGAAATGCCATAAGAACATCAAAGAACACCCAAAATATTAAAGCTGTGTCTTGTCTGTGCTGCAGGTGGGCCATACGGTTCTCTAGGTGTGGACTATGAGTTCGAGAAGCTCCTGTGTAAGATCTTTGGGGAAGATTTCATTGAGCAGTTCAAGATCAAGCGCCCCGCGGCCTGGGTGGATCTGATGATCGCCTTCGAGTCGCGCAAGCGCGCGGCAGCTCCCGACAGGACCAACCCCCTCAACATCACCCTGCCCTTCTCCTTCATTGACTACTACAAGAAGTTCCGAGGCCACAGCGTGGAACATGCCTTGAGGAAAAGCAAGTGAGTAGTGGAAACCACCTGGATGCAGAATTCACTGCTGGTAGCAAAGAGAAATAATTAAAATACACTAATTATATCGGGACTGAAAGGTGAGAGCATCAAAGTGTGGTGCGAGGATGAGAAAATGGGGTTGCCTCTGGTGCAGTTTCCAGAATGAAAAGTTCTGACTGATCTCTTGCAAAAGATTTTCTGTACAAGACTTGTACAGTCTTTTCAGGTATTATAGTACTTTTCAGTACTTTTCTACGACTTCTGTTGGGCCACCACTGCATCACTTTCTTTGACTGTATATTGTGAGTCTCTTGCACGTGTAATTAGGAATGCCGGATTAAACACAGAATTTGTTGCCTAGAACCTTAATTTTTAGCGGCCTGGATCATGGAAAAACTCCAAGATTGTCAGATGTGTAAATATGTTTGTGGCTTGAGGGAAGTTATTAACAGTATCAGATCACTGGAGAAAACATACATTACTCCATAAAGCTCTGCAAGGGAAAAGAAGTCAGCTTTTGAAGTGATGGCAGGCTTTTGCTTTTTATAGTATTTTACAAGTTTGATAGTTTTTGCTTGATAGGCAGGGAGACATAATCCCCTCCAGAGATTTCAATTCATGATTTTCAGTATCAAGAAGTCACCCTGAATGACAAGATCATGAGCTGCTGTGGAAAAAGAAGTGAGCAGAAAGTAGAAATGGACATTTTGCATCTTTTGAAGTTACGTATTACAGAAAACCTGGAGTTTATTGGTGTAAAAGAAAATGAACAGGAGAACCTGTGAATCTGGGGTAGAAGGCTTGGGACTTGAGAGGGGAAGATTTGATATTTAGTACCTGTACCTCAGTTTTTTAAACTAGCCAATGTTGCATGCAGTATGCAGCCTGGAACTCCTGAATCTCCTTCAGAAGTTATTGGTAAATGTACTGTTAGCTTAAATGACTTGGCATCCAGCTAAAAGTCACTTTCTAAATGAAACTGAGGTTCTGAAATCATTAAAATTTTCTGGAAGTATTCCATCTCATGGGGCCATGTCTTTTTTATTAGTAGTCTTAATGGTGAATCTTAGAGGAAATGCTAAATGCTCCCTTCAAATGAAATGAATTGGATAACAGGATGGAAATAGTGTAAAGGTTGACATGTAATGTGCATGAATGAAAGGGAGATTACTGAGCTATACAGATGTGTATCAGTGATAGAATAGCATAATGCCTATGTTCTGTTAATAAATGTTATGCCTCATTAAAAATGCTGCTCTCTCTTCTGCCTCCTGAGGCTTCCCAACTTGCTTGTTTTCCCTGTGTGTTTCCAGTGGCTTTGGCCTGCTACTGCTATAATCTAAATGTTGCCCTTCTGGGGATGAATCAGTGCTGTTTCAGATGAGCGAGCGCTGCATTGACTGCCAGCTGTTTCAGAGAGCAGTTGAGCATTGCTAATGCTGCAGAAGGCAATCAGGCAAAGAAAACAACAATTAAACAAGCCAAAATAATAATTCTCCCTTCAAGTTTTACATAACTGCAGTTGGTATGGGGCTAGGGTGAGGTGGGGCACTTCCTTCCAAGGAAAATGCACGCAGATTCTGTGAACTCATTAATTCATTTATTTAGTGGTGGTTGTTTTGCAGCTCAGCTGCAATGCTTTAATGTTCTTTCTCGTTGTTCCTTTGCAGTGTGGACTTTGTGAAGTGGTCCTCCCAGGGAATGCTGAGGATGAGCCCAGATGCAATGAATGCTCTTTTCAAACCTACGATTGACCAGATCATTCAGCACCTGAGTATGTATCTCTGTGTGATTCCACTTCCTGGCTGAGCTGAAACTCAAGCTTTGCTCACCCATTTCAAACCAGTAACAACCCTCCTGGTATGCACCAGCTGTGGACAATTTCTGAAACTTGCAGCTCTCTACAAATCAGCTAGGAAAATAATATAAGTAAGGGATGTGCCCTGAGCACATACACCTGCCTAGCTGTAGTGCTAGTTACTGATTGTGATTTAGTTCTGTTACTGCCTAAGCTTCAATTACTCTGTGCTTCCAGGGCTGCAAGCATTCAGAGGGCTGACATGCACTGAGAAACCCAGATCCTGCCTTTCTTTTTCCTGGGTCAGGCAACAACTAAATTATGCCTGAGTTGTAACTCGTTTCTGACTATTCCAGCTATTAAGACCTCCAGTTCATTCCTCCCTAGTGGAAGGTCACATTTGTTCATGACCATCCAAATCACTGACATCTCTAAAGCACAAATAGTAAATGATGCATCATGGTAAAAGTACTTCCAGGCATGGCTTAAGCAGCAATGAATTTATTTGTCCAGTAATGGAAAGTGACATGGGCTTATTGGGAAAGTTACTATTTAAGGTCTTCCTAGCAGCAGAAGATGAAGTTTGTATCAAGTAGAGTATAATGCTTGTGGTGAGAAAAGTGTTGCTTTCTACACATTACAAGGCACTATTTGGAATAAATACCCAGCTTTGCTCAGTCATTAGGTAAACTTCAGAACTTAACAAGACAAGTATAGAACAGCATATATGTGAGCAGGGAGGGGACACCTAGGACTGCAACAGTTGTGACAGGTAACTTACTTGTTTAAACTAAAAGTAAGCCTACAACTGAACTGGTTTTCTTGAAAGTAGAAGACGTGGGCTTAAGCTAAGAAGAAAAATCTCTAAAAATGTAAAGAGGGATTATTTTGCAGATGGTATTTATTGTGGTTAAGATGGTGGGGTCAGAAATAATAAGTGAATTTGAAATGGAGCGATTTATCTGGAATGCAATAAAGGGTCGGTTTTAAATGCCACTTCAGAAATATTGTATGGTTGTGGTGATGCAATCCCTACACTTCCAGCAGGTGCTTCCAGATAGGGAAAGAGTCTCAATTTACCTTTGGACATGTTAGGAAGTTTAGCTGGAAAGTTCTGTGGATTTCCTATTGTAATTGGCTCAGAGCCAGCCCAGAAGTGTGGATTGAACTCCGAGAATGTAACTCAAAGACTGTTGTTACTCTCATTGGGCCAAGGGCCAAAAAGCCCACCTAAGCTGTTAAGTACTGAAGAGAGAGAGCAAAGAATCTTCAGACTTTTCGAGGTGTTTTAGCAAGCAAGGGGTTTTTCTCTGTGCTGTGCTTGGCTTTGTTTTTGGTTTTTGTATTATTTTCCTTCTTTATTAAAACCTTTTTGATTTTTCAAGACACACTATCATGCCGTCTCACTAATTATTATAGCCACGTTTCTGCCAGGCTGGCCCTCAGAAGTGTGGGTAAAACCCATATATGGTTTGAGGTGAATGAATTCATAGTGAGATATACTAGAGATAACAGAAGTGGGACTGGTGCATGCTGAGGGTGGCAGTGTGGGCACAGATGTGACAGTTTCAGATCATGTGCATGGAGCACTCAGTGCACTCAGACATTGGCATTTTCCCTTGCATTGCCTTGTTGAAGTGGATTTTATTGAGTGGTCTCTGTTTCTGTTCAGGTGAAGTGTTTGACAAGCCGGAGGTGACCAACGTGAAGTTCCTCTTCCTGGTGGGCGGCTTTGCCGAATCCCCCTTGCTCCAGCAAGCCGTGCAGAGCGCTTTTGGCTCCAGGTGCCGGGTCATCATCCCCCAGGATGTGGGTCTGACCATCCTCAAAGGAGCTGTCCTCTTTGGCCTTGACCCTGCAGTCATCAAGGTGCGGCGCTCCCCTCTCACCTACGGCGTCGGGGTGCTCAACCGCTTCGTGGAGGGCAAGCACCCCCCGGAGAAGCTGCTGGTCAAGGACGGCACGCGCTGGTGCACCGACGTCTTCGACAAATTCATCTCAGCCGACCAGTCTGTAGCCCTGGGAGAGACTGTGACACGCAGCTACACACCTGCCAAGCCTTCTCAGTTGGTAATAGTGATCAACATCTACAGCTCGGAGCAGGACAACGTCAGCTTCATCACCGAGCCCGGCGTGAAGAAGTGCGGCACGCTGCGCTTGGATCTGACGGGGACTGACGCCGCCGTGCCCAACCGGCGTGAGATCAAAACACTGATGCAGTTTGGGGACACTGAAATCAAAGCCATGGCTGTTGATGTTGCCACCTCTAAAAGTGTCAAAGTTGGTATTGATTTCTTAAATTACTAACGGGCCCTTTCCCCCCACCCCCCTCCACCACAGCCTGTTTGTGAGACTGATCTTCTTCCACTGTTCTGTTTTTTGACTTCTGTCTGTCATGTCATCACCTTGAATTTCAGCAGGCTACATGAGAACAGCTAGTGAGGTGGGGTATGTTGTGTTTGTGTCCTTTGGTGACCAAGGACTGCATTTTGAAAGACCCTTAGAAAAGTTTAAGGAGCAAAAGTTCCAGAGGTAGTAAAATTTACCAAGTTACTCAAGCATGCTTAAAGATCTACCTTTATAAAAGTAAGCACTGATTACTGTTGGGTCCTGAAGGTTAGTTAAAAGAAATACCAAGTTGTAATCTCTTTGCCTTGTTCTTCTTCCTTTTCCTTCTGAAAAAAACTCACTAACCCACGTGGCTGTTGTAGGGGGTGTATCTGTGTGGGAAATCTGTTTAAACAGCACCATCCTCTGGCAATGGAACAAATGAGTAGTTTTATTGTATTATTTTGATTTTGCCCAGTGCTTTCGGAATTTAAAGTGCTGAAAATCAGTGACTCAAAGAAATAGGATCTAAATTACTGAAATTCTGAGCAAAGAAAATCCCCAGAAATCCTTAAAATTATATTTAGGAAATACAGATGTGTTTTGGGGGCCTAATATTGATTGCTCCAGTTTGAAAACAGGGCTTTTGTTGTCAAAGCTCTCAGAACAAGCTCTCAGATTAATTAGCTATAATTACCCTCATTAAACTTTAGAAAATAATGTTAAGAACAAACCTATTTCTCTTTTGGGTCTTTTAAACTTATTTTTATTAGTCTCCATCTGAAACCACAGAATCACTGGGTAGTTGAGCTTGAAGGGGACATCCATTGACTATCTGATAAAACCTCTCCATTCTAAGCAGCATCAGTCAGAACAAGTTGCTTTTTCCAATTCTTATTATCTCCAAAATGAAGATCCCTAAACTCCAGGCAATTTATTTGACAACCCTCACTGCAAAATTTTTTTTTTCTTACGCTTAAACGGAATTTCTTGAGTTTAAATTTGTGCACATTGCCTCTTTCTTGCTCCTTCACTGAATACCTCTGAGAAGTCTGGCTCCATCCTCTTCCCTGTCTGCTCTCAGGCATTTGTACACATTCCTTACATCCCCTGAGCCTCTCTGAGCCCAACAGCCCCAGCTCTCTCAGCCTCTCCTCACACAAAAGATCCCCCAATCCCTTCATCCCCTCCATGACCCTTTGCTGAGCCACAGCTGGTCCTGCTGCATGGGCTTATTCCTGCCCAGGTTCAGGACTTTGCACTTGGCTTTGCTGAACTTTATGAGGTTCCTGTCTGCATATTTCTCCAGCCTGTCAACATCCCTCTGACCCATCTGCTTTATCAGGCACTTCCCCAAGTGATTATATTTCTTTTCTTGTTCATTCCTGCGTTAAGATTTGGAAGCACAGCTGGATGATGGCTGTCCAGAAACATTTAAACAATTCATAAGAGACAAAACAGTCAGATCAAAAGTACCTAATGTATTTTTTGTAGCAAACATTTAAATTCAGTAAAATACATTGCTGAGTTGAATTGAGTGGCCAATGAAGTGGAAGGCAGAAGCCAATAGAATGAAATTACAAATAGCATTAACTAAAGCTTACTTTACCTGGCAGTGAGCACAGAGCTCTTGACACAGGAGAAATGCACTGATGGCCATGGTAGCATCTTGTTATCCAAATAACTTTGTGGAAATGTTTCCTTAAGCATGCTCACCTGGCAAATTTCTTTTGCAACTAGAATAGTTTTTACTTTGCAAAATGCTACAGGAGGAAAACTTCTGAAACTTACATTCTGTATCTGCCATGAACTGACAACTTCAGGTTCAAATCCTAATTCCACTCCAAATTAGCAAACTGCTACCAACCTGTAGAATCATCCTAAAATGCTGACACTTTCCAGGGCATTTATACAGAGCTGCCTGATTACCTGCTGGAATTCATTACATTTTCAAAACTTTGCAATGTCAATTATTAATCTAAACCTTCCTTTTTAAAAAGTTGAGCATGAGTTAAATCCATTACTGACACTTTCGAGAGATGAAAGCTTTATCAGTTATTTCATTAATTTATGTTCCAATCCTGCACTTAAACTTTCTGTGCTTATCCTGGAGTTTTTGCCACAGCAGAGAGCTGCAGAACTGATCCACTGCATTTTGTCATTGAGTTTTCCATGTCTCCTGCAGAATTCCCTGGTTGAATGGGGGAAATGTGTTCTGCATTCAGCTTTAAAATAAATAAAGAAATAAATAAAGGACTATGGAGAATGCTAGTCACAGTATCCTGCTGGATACTTTCTATAATTACAAAGTGTGCTTGCTAGCAGTCGATTTCCTGCTGCCTGCTAAATGCTTTAAAAGCTAAATACTGGGATTTTTTTGTGTGTGTTGCTTTCCATGGTTTACAAACAAGAGAAACTTTAAGATGAGTTATGAACAATATAATTTTATGTATATACAATATTTAAATATTGTACAGACTCTTTCTTTCTACAGTGCTATTTTCTTGTATAAAAATGCACTTTGCCTCTGTTGATTTCATTCAGCTGTTAATTTTAAATAACACAGTTTCTCAATCAGCTTCTGTAATTATAGGCTTTTAAAGATGGTAAGATATGAAATGCAAAAGGCCAATCTCATAATAATAGGAAAGAAATGTTGGTGTGTCAGAGAATACAACATTCTTCCTGCAATGCAAGTCATACCAGCTAAGCACATCACACAAATGCAACAGTCTGTTGCTGGGGGTTTCATTTCTTTGTTTCAGATGGTGACCATTCCATCAAAAGCAATTCTTCATAATAATGGATGAATCCTCCTGTAAAACCAAAAATCAGATTGTAAAATCTGGGTATACAGCTTCTTTACTAGGTTTTGGGTTTTTAATAAGGGTCTTCTCTAGTTTAAAAAACAACAACAACAACAACAAATGAAAAACTACCTTCCAAAGCCAGGCAACACTCTTGTATTGTAGCTGCAGGTAAGACACAGTCTCTGTCTACCACTTCTATCTGCCAAAAAACAAAATTCTTACAGAAAAATAGGCTTTGCTGTCTTTGCATGCTATGTTAAGCTAAATCTGTCCAGTTCTGCACAGATTTGTTTTCAGTGGCCTTAACACAGGATTTGGTCTAATAAATGGCTGCCACCCCCTGTCTCCCCTGTGAAGAGGAGGTGACCTGCAAGATCAGGTGGCCCATGACTTTTATGCTGTTTCCAGCCTGTCTGCAGGGAAAGCTACAGGTGGTTTCTGCAGCCCTTGTGAAGCAGTTCCCTGCACAGCAGTGATTCTCTGCCCTCCCTGATTCACCTTTTGTAAGATCCCATCTGGATCTGAGCAGGGGCTTGTTGCTGAAATCCCTGTAACTGTAAAACATGGTTTACATATTTTTGCACTTCCTCCTTCCGTCTGATGAGAAACACTATCAAGCTTATCTTTGCAGAGCACTGAACTACTGAACAAACTCCCAGCTGTCCTTGTTGCCCTCTTTCAGAATGGAAAATTAGCTTGTCTTTCTAAGGAATTAGAATTGTTAAGTAGAATATGCTGTGGTCTGTAGACTATAACCCAATTAACTTTACATTGTAAGAGGCATGTGGATGCCCATTTCAATAAGGGATGTTGGGCTGTAAAATTAATATGAAATTTACTAGGAAATGGGGCATTTTTAGAATTGTAGTTGTGATACTTTTGCAGGACATCCCCCTGCAGAGAATTTTTTTTGGTAGGGGTTTCAGATGACATTGTGCAGCCTAATGTTGAAAAGACAACAAGGCCAGCTATCCATAGGGAAAGCAGAAGGTCTTGGCAGGAGTTTTGTCCTAAGCAGCAACTTGCAAGTTTGGGTCCAACTTACTGAACTCTAGGCTGAAGTTTAGCAGCTAATTGTGATGGAATGATTAATTGTGCTAGAATATGATAAATGTGCAGTGGTGGTTAGGACAGTTTGTGTTGGTATGAGTATACCAATATTCATATACAGGAGTTTTAATGCATTATTATGAGAAGGCTAATTATATATTGCAGAGATTTAATAGCCAAGATAAGCTGCATATTTATGATATGAAGTGGCTTAAGCAGATGAATAGTATAAAAGTTGTTGGGCATAATGTCACAGTACTCACCTGCTTGAAATAGTCTTAAACTATATTATCAAACCAACCATTGTGGTCTTGTTCACCTCTGTGCAAGATAAATTCAGATTTCACTGATACTTGGAGCTGTTCACAACTTGTCTGGATTGTATCTTGAGTGTTCTTGTGTCTTCAATCATGTCAAATAAAACACCTTAAAACTAATCTCTCTTTTTGGGTGCTACTATTCTTATGAAAATGGCTATTAAAAGAAACCTAATTTATTATGAAAGTGAGGCAGTCCAAGTGGTTATGCTTGAATGTGGATGCTCCTTCATGTGTGCAACTGAGCAGAAGTGGCACCAACCATCTGTATAGCTTTAGTTCATTTGTGTGCCCAAGGTGGGACTTCACTGTTGCTCATGACTCAGCTTCCAGCAAAATCAGTGTAGCTCTCTGAGTAAGGTGTTTGGTGGAGTTCAGGCAAAAAGAATTTGGGCAATACCAAAAGCAGATGAGGTATTTTCTGTAATGATGCTCTCAGAGAGCCAGAAAGTCAAACACAAAACCGGATATATCAAAGAGAACTGTAATGTCTTAGGTCTTGTATTATTAAAAACTGTTTTATTGTTAAAAATGCATTGTCAGGCCAAGAAGCTGGCCAATAACCAGGTATATTAGCATGAGAATGTGCCTCTTTATAGACCTAGGGATGTTCAGCAAGGTCCAGCTGCACTGAGAAAACCCTTGCATAGCAGTTTGTGCAGTATCACATTTTTCTGCTGTCAGCTGTAGGTCGTGTCCCTCTGAAATTCAGCAGTGTTGGCAGAAGCTCTGGAGGTGATTCAGTGGCACAGATGACCTTGGCCCACGATGCTGCAAAGATGCAGGGAGTGAACTGAGATGCTTTAGCAGCCACTACACCCAACTTCCACCTATTTGCTGCAATGAAGGTGTTTTACAAGTGCTTTATGACTATAATTATAAACACCATCCTAATAGGCTAGGTACTGTATTTAACTTGTAATGAACTTGATTTCAGCTAAACATTCAATTAATGTTACTAGTACAATGGGAAATATAATTACAGTCTTCAGAGGCACATTAAGAACCAAATTTTGCTTTCGGTGTTCTACCACACTGCTGAAGATTCCAGGGGAGTTTCATGTGTGTGCATTCAGAATTTGGTCCTTGCACTGGACTTTTCTAAATCTTAAAGGCTTTCTCATAGGAGTGTGTTTATATTTAAAGCTACAGCCCCATCTTGATTGAAGGGATTTTGTGTAAGCTGTTGGTTCTGAAAAATCACGTCAGTCCTTACTGAAATTTGCAGTTTGCATTTATGTGAATAGCTGTGGAATAAAACAACTTGTAAAAGGGCCTCCCTGACAGCAGTGTCCAACTCTCTGTCTTAGGGACAATGGATTCAGAACCCATTTACTCAGTGCAAGAACTGCTTGATTTTCAAGAGATGCAGCCTGGATAAATTAGTGAGAAGTGCAGGTGCTTTGTGTGACTGGAATCCAGGCCTAGTTTTTGCCAGTCTGGTACTTATTTTTTTTTAGGAATAAATTATGTTTTATTAGTTCTCATTCATGCCTGGCTGTGTTCTATCAATCAAAAACACTTTTGTGGTGGAATCAATGCAGAGTCACAATACGGTATTGTGCTTTTTTTCCTTCAAATTAGAGACTTAAACGTGAGTATTCAAAAAAAGGAAGAAGTTTCCACCACAGCTTGTGCAGTTCACAGATGCAAAGATCAGTTGCTTACAGCAAAAACCGTCTTGTGCCATCCTTACACCATATATTGAGTCATTTAACTGCAAACATTTCTCTGCAAACCAAGAAATTCTGTACCGTCTTTAGTTAACGTACAATTGATTAGGTACTGGCTATGATTTTAAAGTAGTACCTATTTTCTCATTTTTCAGGGACTGTAATAGTAGGGCAAAGTTTACTAGATGCCATATCCCAGGAGCTCTGGCTTTGTGCCCAGAGCAGAGGTTGATGAATGAGGCTATGGTGTTCATTACCATGTGATGGCAAAAAAAAATTAAGAACTTGATAGATTGCAGCCACTATGATCCTTCTGTCAGTGTCCACAGGTGAGCTGACACAGACATGGAGACATGAAAAATAAATCTAAGCTTACTCTGGGAATATTGTGTGCTGCAGCAGAGCCAAGACATCAGAGGAGGACGATGCCAGATGGAGTGTAAGGAAACAAAGGACTTGGCTGGAGAGAAATGTAACCAGGACCTGGATGTGCTGGAACAGAAGCAGGGGAGTGCTGCAGCTGTCACAAGGTCAGGGATGGTTTCAAAGCAGAGAGTGGTGAGACAGAGCTGTGACTGCCAGGGTTTTGTTAAGCTGCAGCAATCGAAGGAGTTAGAAAGGTGACTCTCCCTTTCCTAAGGGCAACAAGGAGTATTTCCTTCCCTTTGAGGAGTAATCTCTGCACCTCGAGTAGGAACTTCCGTCTGCCATCAGCTGATAAGAGCAGACACCAGACTGAACATATCCTCTTCCTTTGTAGTCCAAAGAGCAGCCTCGGAGCTGCCCTGGTGCTTCTCACACACCAGCACCCTGCAGGCGTGCCCGTGTTAACACACACAGGCTGCAGCTAAAGCACCACAGGGAATGGATTGCTCAGAGGGTTTATTTTTCATCTTGTGACAATCACAATGCATCTGTTTTCTCAGCTTGTGTCCCCCCACCAACACTTTGCCTGGATGAGTATTGACTCCTAAAAATGAGTGGAGTTGGAGGAAATTAGCTGTAAGTAGAGCAGAATCCAGCAGAGAAGGTGCTGGTTCTGCATGATGTGTGCAGGAGTTGTATCTAAATGTGTTTTTTTATGCAAACAGCATTCCAGCATCCTTCTTCAGATGTTTTTCTCCCCAAGTTCTGTGTGTTGGCAGAGGTCTGGATAGCAGTACTGTCTTCAGGGTGTTGTGAACACACAGCCTTATCCATGAAAAATTCCTTACACAGTGGGCAGGGGAATAGATTTGTCTGCTCAGGAAGCAAGGTCAACGTTTCAGCCTGATAACTGTGTAAGGCAGCTGAAGAATCAGGTAACGTCACTGAGGATGTTCCAAAACACTTTAAAATTGATGTTGTAGTTCTTTTGTCTTGTGGGTGAAACAGATGAGATTGGAGATCAGAAAGTGCCACACACTTATCAAGGGTGTTACAGGACTGAGGAGATGTACGAACTACACTGATCCTATCCCACCAAAGGGATTTTGATTTCTCCCCTTCAGAGTCAACTAATAATAATTCAGTTTTTTTCTCTTCTCTGTTCAGATCCATCCAGTATTTTTGCTGACTGCAACTGCTGCTCCATCAGAGCATCACAGGAGTTTTATGTAGCTGGAAAGGATCTCAAGCATCAATCATATATTACCTTCTGTTGCAGAACAGCATTAGGTCTGCCTAAACTACTCCCAGCTTTTGTTTAATCTGGTTTTAAAACTTCTGATGCTGAAATGGTGTCACCTGCTCGGGCAGTTTGTTTATTTCACTGTCCTCATCAGTCTGAAGTCTTACATAATGTCAGCTTTGACTCTCTGTGGTTGTCCTACCCCTAGAGAACATGGGGACAATTCATCTCATTCCTGCCCTGACAGCTTTTGACATATCTGAAGACCAGTTTCCTGCATGCCCTGAATCTAATTGTTTAATTAAATCCCAGGTCCTTCAATCACATTTTATAGACCTGTGATCTTTTTTTACAGCTCTGTTGGGAACTTTGAGGATTAGGCAGTGGATGCTGGTTTCTGGCAGATAAACATCTTATTGCTGGGTGGAGATTTGAAAACTGATGCTGAAGTTGTTCTGTGTGAACACATGTGAAGGACTCGTGTCAGGAGCATCCCTCTCCAAAACAGCCCTGGTGAAGCACAAACAAACAATGAAATGGGATGTGGGGATTTGAGGCACGTTGTGGTTTTGTCTTCTGCAAAGATTGATTAAAGGCCTTCTTGTGTTTAAGCTCCAAAGTATGTGTTTAAACCTTGGGAGCTTGTTACAGGAGTTAATGTTATATTGGCTGGGTGTGTTCTGCATAAATGGCATTTATGAGGTAACCACAGGTCATGGTTGTGAAGCAGAATGTGAGTTTTCCATTCATTTTGCTTTTGGAATTTGCATCATTAAAGCATTTTCCTTGAACTCCTATACTGTGGAAGTTCTGATAAACTACTTGTTCTTTGCTGGCCTGAAGTGTGTTGAGCTTTTCAGCTCCATGAAAAGTGCTGCAATGAAAAACTTCAAAGAAGGTGAGAAATCTCTGACTTCATGAATGACTTGAGGGGGAAGTGTTGGCAGGGCACACTGAGCTTTTTACTCTGAATTTAAAATGCAGGAACTTAAATTTAAACTCCAGCCACAAAAAAATTGGTTCCACTTTGAATTAAAGATTAAATTTACCTGGAACTCACCCTTACTTTTGACTAGATGTCAGCACCTCCATTATTAAAATCTCTGACTTTTCTCTGTGGCTGTTATGGGACATCCTGACCTTTGGAAAATGAAGATCTAAATGGAGAGTTTTAGAAGACAGTGCTTTAGACTTGGCTATTTAATAGCTATTTTACTCAAATTGATGGCTGGGGAAGAATTACATGATCTCTTGGGAGATTCCCAATGCTCTGTCACCTAAAACTGTGAATGGTTTGATGCCAACAGTGAGTGATAAACCTGGTGCATCACTATTTCCTCTCTGCTTAACCAGTGCAGAAAGCAGAGGTGCTGTAGACAATAAAACAGCTCACTGTAGTGCAAACTCTGCACAAAGGATTTGTTTCATCTGCTCTGTTCTACTCCTCCAAAGCTGAAATAAAGAATTTTTTATAGTCTCCATCCCCAAAATACCTCACAGGAACAAAGAAAATTATGGGATTGGTATGAGCAACTTGGAAAACCCTAAAAGATCTGCCCTGTAGATGAGCAGTCCTGGTTGGGAACACCTGAACATCTGGACCAGTTTTGGATACTATAGCAAAGCAAAAGCAACTGAAGAAACTCCTCAAATTTATTGAACCTTCTGGGGGCTTTTTGTGTGTGAAGTTATATTCATCTTCCCAGAGTACTATTAGCATATTCACCTACATTTAAATAATTAATTTCCTTGTTATACGCCAACTCTTAATTTTTTGTTCTTTCAGAATTATTGAAATCTGTGACAAGAGGTAGTGATACAAGGAAATGCTTGGTTTCTGGTTTGTTAATCAATTCCATAATATCTCATTCTTCACAATTGCTTTATTTAATAGCACCAATTTCTGCTTTCAGGGCTTGACTTCCCTGTTAAGCATTTAAGTTTCAGAATTTTTTTTAATCTTTTAACCTTTATCCCTTTGATTTTTTTTTTCTCAGCCTATAATTTATTATACAGTCTCCTGTCAGAGGAGGAGGTAGACTAGGTGATTTTTACTGTATTGCAAATTATAATTATTATAGTTATTTGCATTAGTAATGGATTCATTCTTATCACTGAAAACAATTCCATTATCTGATCAGACAGTTATCTTCACACTGTCCGTGATCATATACTTTCATTAGGCACCTCTTTCTCTGTGGGTCAAAAGGAGAATTATTCTTTGGTGCTGCAGTCACTCTGCTCTCCACTTTCAACATTTTAACATTTTAAAGAATGTTAAAAAAGAAGTTTTTATTACCCTACAAGGGCTCTATGCAATAAAAACATGCTGCTTTCTGCTGTTGTGTTGCCATCCCTTCAGACCCAGCCAGGGATGGCACATGAGCAATGTCCCCTCTGTCACAGCCACCAGAAGAGGCTTCCTAATTCTGTGGGAGGGAATGGGAGGCTGATTTTCATGACCCAGCAAAGATATTTTGGCTCCTTTTGGAATTAAAGCAAAGGCTTGAGGATCTGCAGTTTGTCCTTAGTGAAGGGGAGAAGCCTCCTTTGCCGAGCCTTCCCTGCCTTCTGTGGGAGGTGGGGATCTGGAGGTGGGGTATGGCAGAGGGAGGGTGCAGAGGGGCAAACACATCCTCTCCCACTCCCTGCTGAATTTGCTGTGCCTCTGCAGGGCTGTAAAATGGTCACATGCACTGATTTCCAAACTGCAAGCAAGGGGGAGATGAGAAAGGTTGGAGAGAGATGTGAGGTCAGGCCACAGAATCCCCTGAGGGACTGAGAGCACCTTGGGGAGAGCTGGGGGTGGTGGAGAGCCCTTGCACACTTCCTTCCTGGTGATTTTTTCCCTCTCATCAAAAGAAGGAAGGCTGGTGTTTGGGTAAAGAATTAAAGACAGTACAGAAAAGGTTGGTCTAAACTGAGAGTTTGTTTAATTTATTTTTGAGCAGCTCCTGTGGCAGTTTCTGTAGTGTGACTTGGGCTGTAGGCAGAAGACAGAGAGGTGTCAGGAGAAGGAAGGGGTGGCTCCTGCTCTTCCATCACCTCAGGCAGGACTTATCCTGTGTTCTGCCTCCCATATAATTAAGGTGATGCCTGTATATATTCCTCCTCCATGAAGAACCTCTTCTGAGTGAGAAATGGTACTGCACTTAGGACTGCACTCACTTTCCAAAGAGGATATTCAGGACTCCCAGAGAATCCATCCTCTGAAACTGCACACCCCAAGCCGCCAGTAATGTTCATTGCTGTTATTTTTCATGCGGAATTGAGACATAGGTTATACAAATTATATGCTGAATTACAATAATGTGAATGATTATCTGAACAAATGCATTACTGTGGAGGTTTAGATCCCTTTTTTTTCCCCTTCACCTCCTTAATTGGTTAGATGTGAAGCCATTATCTACTTAATGCGATTAAAGGTAATATTTTTCGTAGGATAAACACACAACAATAATTCCATGGGCCAGAGCACAGAGGGACTTGAATGCAACTTTTGTCTTTGGGTCTCACAAAATATAGGTCATCAAAGTGATAGCAAGTGCAGTAGCCACCCAGTTGTTACTGTGTAATTGAACACGACATTTAGACTAATTTAAAGAGTACTTTGCTTCTTGTTTCTGGTTTTCTGCAAGCATGGTTTAGAAGTAAGTGTCACATAGGGCACAATTAGTATTTTTTTATAATTTAGAGCTGTGGAGCATCACATCAACCCTGTCCTTTCTTCCTCTGCCCTCTGCTGACCTTTTTTGACCAGTTAAGAATGGGGATAGATCTAACCTTTTTCTTGTCTTCAAATTTTAGAAGAAAAAAACGTATCTGAACTTATTATATAATTTCTTTGGCAAAAAATGGTATTTTTTTCCAGTGAATATCTCTTTTGTCAAAGAAACTGCTCCCAGATTATATCAGCAACAAGATGATAACGATTTTAACCTCGTTTGTCCACACTTTAATACAACCACACACAGTATATACTTCTGAAGGATGAGGGTGGGGCAAAACAGTTTGGGAATTACACTCCAATCAAGAAAAAAACAGCCTTCAGGGCAAAACATCATAAAATTCCTATTTGCAACCTCTGAGGACACATCCCAGGAAGGTATGGAAATAAATACACAGCCACAACACTGTCAGCTGGGGCTAGGTGATGAAAGCTCTAACATGACAAACTAGATTAAAAAACCCCTCCAGAGATTCGGGAAGGAGAACTCATCAATGCCAAATTAAGATACGCTCAAATATTTCTTGAAAGATAGAACCTCATTATGCCACTGATTTATGGAGCAAAGTAATGACTGTGGACAGCATTGTCTAAAGACAACAATGAGCACTGCTACATCACAGTAATAATTAGAGTCACATGAAATCTTAGATTTTTTTAAATTTTTTTTTCTCTAATTCTAAGATGATTTATAATAAAGGTGGAAAAGGCATTGCACACAGTTATCTAAAATGTAACAGAAATATGTGGCCCAAGTTGCTCCCGTATTTAAAATATTTAAAATTCTTCTTGCAGTGCTGCCCACCAACAAAATAATAGTAATTTCTAGCAGGAATTATAAAACCTAAACTATAGCACAAAGTGCTTTTCACCAAATTACTCACTCCATATCCACAATTACAGCCCATTTTTTTTTCTTATGCTGATAACAAAAGATACATTTTAAGATCCTCGCTGTGCTACTCTTCCTTTAATAAATAAAGTGAGCTTTTCAAAAGCCGAAAAACGATGCAGATAAAAATCAAAACATTTCTACATTTAAGGATGCAATCAAAGACTCGCCGTGAATGGTGCGATATTAAAGTTAAAAAAAAAAAATAATCAATTTGCTGTGTATTTTTGAACGTGGTTTGTCACAAATACCATTCCCAATAGATAAGAATGATTATATGGTAAAGAGAGTAATTTATATATCTCAAGCGTTCTGCTTTTGTCACCGCCATCGTTAAGGAATTTGACACGTTTGCAGGAGAACAATATATGTCAACTGAAATATATACCAATTAGCCCTAAATGGGACACTGAAATGAACGATGCATGTGCATGCTATACTTACAAATAATAACATGTGGTTCAAAGTCGCTCGCGTTTTCAAACAAGAATTCTTTTTATGTTGCCATTTAAAAAAATCTAATATTTCAAAAGGTCAGGAATAAATAGTGCCATTAGCATTAAAAGCTAGCTAAAGGGAAAGTAATTTGTTGTTCATTTAACATTGCATTTTATGTAATAGCTTTGTAAAGTGTTCGGGAGGGGGGGGAGAGATTTTACTCTGCTAAAACAGGATGACGGCAGCTCCAGTTCATTATTAAAAGGAGATTTTTTATTATGCTATTGTCAACTTTAACGTCTTGATTCTGTTAGGTGTTTGTTAAAATTACATGGGCTGCTGAAGTGGCTATGGCAAAGGATAATGCTGAGAATATCATAACTGTCAAAACAATTGTGTAGGCAAGAATCTGCTTATTCCAAGGTAATGGAACAAAAGACAAAGGAGAAACTCTTCCCCAGTGTTAGGAAGTTAATAACCCTGTTGAGGTTTCCTCAGCAGGAGGCACTGAGATCAGGACACCAAACCCTGGGAGAGACAAACAGAAGGCAGAAGGAAGCAGGGGATGCCAAAGGGATGGGGGGTACCTGAAAACCCAGCATCAGACAGCAGCTCCCCTGTCTCTGGCTATTCATAAACCCACAACGATTTATCTTCCTGCAGAGGGTTTGTGTGTCCCTCCCAGGACTGGATGAAGTGTGAAAGCCTCTATTCCTGGGCTGGATCCTCTTCCTCCTGCCCGACTGTGGCCATGCAGCCAAGGAAAGCCAAGGAAGTCTTTGCAGGAGCTACCCAGAGCTGGGCTTAGCAGACCCTGATGCAGGACAAAGAACTCAAAATCCTTGCATTTATTAGACCTGACTCTATTATTCTACCACTGTAAGACTGACCACATTTGGGAAAAACTGGAGACAAAATAAATGTCAGCTTTAAAGTGTCCTTCCGGACAGCACAGGCTGGGAGGAAAACACACAAAGAAAACTCTGTTGTGTGCTTGCTGCACTTGCTGCTGCCTGAAGAGCTGCTCAGGGAGAGGAGGAATGTAACAGGGGGAATACTGCAGGAATTCAGAAAATTCAACCAGCCTCATGTCAAATATTTCGAGAGATGAGGCACCTACCACCTCTCAGGGCAACCTGTGCCAGTTTTAATACTCCTATAATACAGAACCTCTTCCATACATCTAAGCTAAATCAAATAGTACCTTTTCATCTGGGCAAGAAGCAGATGTGCAATTTAGAAGGTTTTTAAACATAAAAGCAAGCCTGCATGTCTCTGACTAAAACTGAAATTGCTGGAGGATATTCTCTTCAGTTGTGTTAAAGCAAGGAACACTTTGGCTTTTATATAAAGCACTTACTTCAGCCCAGAGCATGCCCATAGGTTGCTAATCTTCAGTGCTGATGTTTCTTTGTCTAATATTTACATCCCCTATTTGCTTCCCATCACCCTGTGAGAGCTGGCAGAATGCACTCAATTAAAAAAATATAAAAACAACAATAACAACTCTGCTTTTTTTTTTCTATACTAGAAAAATTGTGCTCCCACACAAAATAAATTGGTTTCATCTCCACCACTGCACAGAATCTAAAGCCTTGCTGGGGGGCTGATGTCCTTCAGGACAGGGTGTTCTGGGTGAGGAAAAGTCACCCAGAGAGAGAAAGAGCAGAGTGTCCCAGTCTGGGGAACCTCAGGAAAAACAGAGAAGGTCCCCAGGAGCAATAGATCTGTGTAGCAGTAGATCCCCAGAAGTTGTGTGAGGTTTTATCAGTGAGGATGAACTTCCTCTGGCAGCAGAGGAGACACAGCCCCCTTGTCCAGCAGAATGCTGAGGGACACAAGGCAGGATTACATGGAGACAGAAATTAATTTGGTTTTGTTACCTGCCTCCTTCCCTCTTGCTTGAAATTATTTTGAAACAGGTTGAAAGCAGGGGAATTCTTCAACAGGTTTTGGCACATTCACTCCTAAAGCTACTCTAAAAATTCTCTCTGTAGAGAGGCATCCACAGACTTAACCTCTGCCTCCAAACCAGCAGAAACCCATCCCAAACAACACACACCATCAGTATTACAGATGCAGATTCCAGTGTTTTATTGGTAGCAAGGGTTTGGGGATTGGAACACGCTGTGCTTAGCAAGCAGTCAGAGTCTGCAGGACATCCTCCCTCACAGTGCCAGAACCACAAAAACGGTACCTGAGGATAAAGTAAATGAAAGCACCTTGAGCTGTCAGCAGTTGAAATTATACAAGTGGATTTTGATGTTAACACAACCTGATTTGTCATCTGAGACAGATGAACGGAACAAACTCTGAGCTTCTAAATTTGAAATATTACTGCTGGGGAAAGCACTGATAGGCTGTATTCATTCTGCTTCATTGCCTGCCTTACTTTAATGGTTCAGTTTGGGGATTTTTCTCCAGATTTTATGCTATAATCTCTCTATATATTTATGTATTTGCACACTGTTTGTGCAAAGGCCACAAGTTAGTAAAAGTTCTATCCACAGAAATGCACTTTGTATATTCAGCAATGTGCTTTGGTGACTGGGAACTGCAACCAGACTTAGGACCTCTGCTTTAAAGTGAATACAAGTACTGCTTGGCTGTAATAATTTCACTTTGCTTGAAACTGTTTCCACCTCCCATGTTGTCTTTTAAGTGATGGAATTTAAACTGTGCATTTGAAAATAGGTATAACATTTAAACTGCACCTTCTGTTCTAGATACCAACTCACGATGTGGATAAAATAAAATAACTGATCAAGAAAAAGAAGGAATTTGTGTTTATAAGTCCAGGAAAATTAGTAAAACTGGATCAGTAAATCATGCTTCTATAATCTGAGCATCCAAGCCATACTTCACAAAGTCTAGAGGAATCAATTTTAGCCACTTTCCCTCAGCTTTATATAGAGCCTTCCAGTGCAGGCTCCAAGTGTTAGTGTTCCTCATTGGAAGGGTGGGTTTATTATCACCATCCTCTTTAGTCAATCATGACCTTAGGGGTCAACAATACAAATGGAGTACTTGGCTGGTTCCAGCTGACAGTGAATCAGACCCACAAATAATCTGTTTTTGTGAACAGCAGAAGCTTGGCAAGAATGATGCTGACAATCCAAGCCAGCATTAATTTTTCTCACCCAAAGGGTTATACAGAAAGTTTGGTCTTGATTTTCAGTTTTACTTTGAGGTTATTTAAGGCAAAGGGTTGAAGTAGTGGTGAATAGAACTATGGATGAACAGTGTCTTGAAAGGAAGGAAATAAAAGGTTTCCTGGAGAACCTTTTCGTTTTAATGCCTTAAATAGCTTTTCTTGTGAAAAGACTTCTACTCCCCTTATCATTTTGTCACCTATCTTCTCCAGTAACTTTCAAGATTTTCACAATGGATATACTTACTCTTTTCTATTTTCTCCAACTTCTACTGTGATAGTTGCAGCTCCGAGCTTAGGAAGAGTTGGGTTTATCCAGTTGTTGTTCCAAAGAAATTTAACCTTGGTAATGTCTCCCACATTAACATCTGCATCAATATAGGCTGTGTAAGTGTCATCTGGTTTGAGGGTACCCCTGTGAAAAACAGCATTTTATGGATGTGAGGCATGGCAACATTTACTGTTAATTACCAGTCTTGTCAAAGGCTCTGCTGTGGTGGCAAGAGGGTAGAAATTTAGCAGAGGGACAATGTTTATCCTATTGTATGGTAGCAACATTATTGATAGATTTCTGATGTAATTCATCCCAAATCACTGTTTTTCAGAGGCAGCAAAGGCAGGTGGGCCTGATATGCTGTCTTTTTGTTTCTCTCTTCATAAGATCAGTTTAAACAGAATTATTAATTATAAATACAAATAAAGGATTACAGAAGAAGTTTCTTGTCTATTGAATTTTTAACTTACTCGGTGATCTGGTACTGCCTTGTGTTCCCATCATCACCATACAGGGCAACATTTACATATCCTTTTACTTTCTTCTTTCCAGAGAGGGTCACTGTTACCTTGTACCTCCAAACTACACAGAAGAAATACAGTGATTTAGACTGTACCCAGGGAGAAACAGTCCCCAAAATATCAAATTCTAGGGGTTTTTGTTTGTTCTGTTTTCCTGTCTGTACAGGATAGTTGAGACCAGAAGATACAAAACACCAGTGAGTCAAATCTGTCATTATGTCCTAATGAGATTAACATGAGAAATGGAAGACATTTGTGTAACTTTCTGAGACAGAAAAAAGAGAAAACTAGTCCATATCATCATGACTACGATACAGATCTCAGCATTTTGAAGGTTTTCATATAGAGTGAAGCTGGAAATAAAGGGGTGTTAGGGATAAACACAGATACAGAATCTAAGCAGCATGAAAAAATTCTGAAGCTCCAGGAAAATAATTTTTGTGGGTGGGAACATCCTTTTAGTGTGCAAATAGCAAGAGGAGCTCAGGAAGATTCTGGTTTGTGCTTACAGGGGTGTGTGCTGTGCGAGCTGGCATTTAGGATAACTGAGCTTGTAAAGGAGGTCATCTTGTCCATCCAGTTCTGAAACCAGCTGTGATCAGTTTGTTCTTGGCCTCTGTCCAATGGAGTTTTTGGCATTTCCAATGATGGAGATTTCCCAGTTTCCCTGGGCCCCTCTTCCTGCATTTAACCACTGTCATCGTGACTGCAATTTTCATACTATTTAATTGCCTCCCTGCAGCTTCTGTGCATTGTCTCTCCTCCTTTCTCCTTGAACCTTGCAACCCACCAAACATCTCAGTAACGTCCACTAGACTCTAGAGTTTGTCAGCAACTTTCTTGTACTGTAGGGCCCCAAACTGGCATCAGTGGTGGAGCAAAAGAGGAAAAAGCTTGAAGAACAGAAGAGACTTTGCACTGTGATGACATCTGCTAAAGTTAAGTGTCAAATAGGAAAAGAAATTTTTTACAAAGATTATGTAGCAATGGAAGCATTCAAAACTCACGAGGGAAATCCCTGGCCTCTGCAGTATTCAGGTAAAGTTTCACAAAATCATTTGTAAATTTGTCCTTGAATCTGTCTGCATAGTGACCCATATTTGGGCATCCCTCTTCTGGGCACGGGAAGCAGTTTCCCTAGTGAAAACAAATATATCTATTAATAACATAATATCCTGCCAACCAAGGAAAAGAAAAAAAAATAGTCAAAGGGTTTATTTTCGACGATGCTTTCAATGGGGTCCATCCCGAAGCTCTGAGAAATACTTACTGCTTGAAAAAGATCGTATGAAGCACAAGGATAGCCTAAAAATCCGTCAGGGTAGATGATACTGTCCGAGTAATACTTGTAACTCCGCAAGTGATTGCAAGCCACAAAGTCCCGAGTCCCTACGAGAAGATGCCCCCAGGTTATTTTCCTTCTCTCTTGGCACCCAAGGAAAGAAATCCATGTCATTGACGTGCATCATTCCCCCCTCAAAAGCCTCGTCACAATTCTTGGAGCATCAAACATCAGGTTGGAACCTAACCGATGCACTCACGCCCTAAGGAATGCCACTGGCTCAACAGGTATAAAATGCAAACTTGAAATGCTTTGTGGAGACCGACTGTGCAGCTCAGCCCAGCCCCTGCCCCTCAAAAAACACTTATTCAAGCAATCTGACCGACTTTAACAATAGAAACGAGAGCTGCCTGAAGCAGGTCTTTTGTAGGCAACAGTTTCATTACCATAACAAAAGAAAACCAAATGAAAAGTATTTAACAGTGAACTTCCTAGGGCAGCGCTGATTTGCTCCAGCTGAGGGCTTCAAAACAAAATTATTATTATTTGGGGGGTGCTTAAGAAAGGGAGACTCTTAAAATTAAAATAATGAATATATTATTTTCCTTTGTGTTGCCTGTATTTTCCTGACTTTAGGTTAAAAAGAAGACCATACACTACACAGTTATTTCTTTGTGCCTTAATTCCCCATTATTGATAACAAGTTTACTCTATCAAAAAAAGGGGGGAGAATGAAAAAGTAATGCCTCCAGCTGTATTGAATAAAACCTGGAGTAAAAGCCTAGCTATCACAAACCAGTTGATGGATTCCCAGAGTTTAAGGTGTTTGCAATAGCGTAAGAAAAATTCAGATGATGTACTGAAAAATCTCCACAGTAGAAATCTTCGGGCTTTTTAATTTAATTTTTTAATCTTATGTGCAATTTAATTTTAGAAAGATACACAGGAATCCTCTGATTCTTAGGGATTTTATTATAACCAGGTAAAACAACAAAAAACAGAGTATTTGAGCAACTACGTGCCAATCTTTTTTTAGCTGCCTAAAAATAGAAACAATGATATCACTTCAATGCAACTCAGATTGTAATCTGTATTTAACAAGAAATCGAATTAATTGCTCTATCTCCGAAGATTTCAGCTGGAGACACTCTCCCAGGAGTAGCTGTGAACATCTTTGCCCAATTCCACCAGTGCTGCTGCTGGGCAATT
This sequence comes from Trochalopteron elliotii, assembly GCA_024734555.1. Lineage (NCBI taxonomy): Eukaryota > Metazoa > Chordata > Aves > Passeriformes > Leiothrichidae > Trochalopteron > Trochalopteron elliotii. Next base: position 458,608 of record JANPWX010000042.1, read on the forward strand.
AGACACAAAATGCAATGTGTTGTTAAAGACCCTTCAAAATTTTTGGCACAACTCCAGCAATTTTTGTTTCTGATGTTAGATCCTTGAGAGGAAACACATTTTCCAGGGGCAAACCCTTTGTCTTGTTTATTTTTTAATAAGCTCTGGAAGAGTGGTGTGTTCTGAGCATTTTAACAGTTTCATCACAGTCTGCAGCTGCCATTGCTGGTGGATACACCAAAAGCTAATGTAAAACACCTGAATTAAGGAAAGACAAGTGGCTGCACTTTGAGGGGTGGCCTTCCCCTAAATTTGTAATGCAAACAACACATTTACCTTCCCAGATGCCATCGATGTCTACGATCTGTGAGACAGGGTTCTTCTCACACCCGGGCATCTGCACTCCTCCATTTGGATAAAAGTCAAGATGTCCTATAGCTGGGCTCATGCCAAAACCTGGAGCATTTGACACAAGGGTAAGAATGTTTTAAGTTAACGTCTCATACCTGTAGCTGCTGGCTTCAGGTTTGCCTGTGCATGGTGTTTTAGGACAGGAGCTGTTAATGACTAAAGTGGTGAATTTGTTCTGTTCTGCCAGAGCACAAAACCTTGCTGAATTATCAGAACACTTAAGTGCCACAAGGCATAAATAATTCAGTACAGTAAGTAATAAATCATCAGTACAGTAGAGCTGCATACTCACCTAAGTTGGGGATTGTGGGAGCTGTGTCTGTGTGGATAACGTCAACAAAGTCTGCATCGGATTTGTCCAGCCTGACTTCAGTTGGAGTGCCTTGAAAATAAGGTTGTGCAGGGTCCAGTCCTGAGAGAAAAGGAGTTGTGTTATGTATAAATAAAGAGATGTGGGTGTAGAATCATCTTACATATCATTGATTGATAGTATATAATGAATATCACAAATACAGTTACCTATGGTTCCATATAGCTAAGCAATATAGGCATTAATAAAATGAGGATGTGTGTTCTCTCTTACCAAGTGGCTTTTCTCCCAGGAAGTCACCTGTGGGAAGCCTATTAAATTTTGCTGCTTTACATACTTAGGGCAATATTGAATGCCAACACTTGGAATTAACCTTTTTTTTTTTAATTGAACTTCTCTTTGATAACCTTGCTCAAACTGAGGTTACTGTGTCTGCATCCCAAGTAACTGATCCATCTGTGTGGTTCCTAGAGTCCCTTGCTTGAGAGTACTCAGAGGAATTTGTTCTGATAGCATACCACCTTCTTGGAGGTGTTGAAACCTGTCTGCCTACATCAGGTTCCAGTCAGATTTTGGGAAAAGCATCTAGTTTTGAAGCAATGAGCTTTGAATTTAGCAGAAAATTGAATCAATTTGCTTCCCAAATTGCTGCAGCAATTTCAGGTGCTTGTAAAGTCTTGCAAATTGCACAGGTTCTGCTGCCATATACTTGCATCTCTTCATGTCCCAGCATGTTTTGGGTTTGCTTTTAAACTGAATTTTGCAGACTATTAGTCCGAGTTTCACCAAGCCTGAAATCCCCGAGGAAAAATAACAATTGAAAAGGGTTTTGTTAATAATGTCCAAAATTGTCTTTTATGCATGAAAGGCCACTCTGCTTTACTCACATTGCCCTTGGCATTACCTACATGATGAATGAGGAGATCAAACCCACAGCTTTAAACTCTGGAAGTGCTGAACATGTTTAAAAAACCTCTTTGCTGTGTAACACGCGTGGAAGCAAAATAATTATCACACTCTTTCCTCCCATTTACCACAGCCCTGCTCCTTGGGGGGGTACAGTGTGAAAGGGCTGAGTTCTATGATATTCCGATTACCCCTGACTACTCTGCAGCCCACAGATGCAAGGATGAGGGAAGGTGAGGAGGGAAGGAGCAGCAGGTTTTGTTTGGTGGCTGTGGTGTGGCTGTGGCTGCAGTCACTGACCCGTGATCCTGCCGATGCCCGGGTGCCTCCGGCCGGCCTCGCCCGCAGCGTGTGCTCCCAGGCTGTGCCCGATGATGTGAACGTCAGCAGGGGAGTACCCATAGTCATCCTGACAAAACAGCAACAAATAAACTCTGCTGTGCAAGTGGAAGACTTAAAAGGGGCTGGAAAAGGACTTTTAATCTGCCTGCTGACTCAGGAACTCCCGTAGGATCTCAGCGTCTCTTTTGCCAGTTATGTCTGTCCAACACAGAGATTTTCCAAACCTCCTTGTTCAGCTGCTGCCCTGATTTGGAGGTTGTTATGACTCCCGACAGCTGAGAGGCTCTATATCTTTCCAGAGGGCCCCTTAAGGTACACAGAATGCTTGTCTGGCTTGCAGGAGTCGGCCAGGCAGGAACTCTTGGTCACACCTGGCAGCACCATGCACAGCTGGGAGAGGGGCATGAGAAGAGAGATGCCTTCAGCCTGTTTGGGCAGGAATTCAGTAGCTGCAGTGCAGATGTGGAGAGTGAGAGGAGGGTCAGAGCACTGCTAGACCCAGCACACTCTCTGGTTTTAGTTATTTATAGTTCTTTTATGGGAAATCTGTGTTGAAAGCAATTAGATTAAGAGAAGGCTTCCGACAAAGTTTCACTTCCCACGTGAAGTTGGATGCAAAGGGAGCACCTCCTGTGGGTTTGGGAACTGTCCTCCACAGCTTTCCCTGGGGCAGCTGGTGGGTCCTGCTTGTCCCTAGCCAGTGCTGCCAGCTGATTTTCTGGTGCTCTTTTGAGCTCTCTGGTTCTGTCTCCAAGAAAAAGAAGTTTGCCATATCCATTACTTCTGCATACTTAAAAGTTTTACACTGCATTTGTTAACATCTACAGAGTAACTCTTTGGCCATACTATGAGAATTTCTTGTAGAAATTGTTTCTAGAAATGTATTTCCTTTCCTTAAGTTGGCAGGCCCTTAAGCTGGCTGCTATCACACAGTACTCTCCTTTTAAAAAAAATGTTTGTTCTCAGCACAACTGATCGTGGAATAGAGAACAATATTTTCTGCTGGTTGCATCCACATTTGTGAAAGTTCCAGAGCTGTTCTTCTTTGGAAAATCAGTATTTTAGCTATATCTTTAGAAACAGCAGACCCTTACCACGAGAACATTTACGAAATAAGCGATTTCAGCGCCCACGACACGGATGTTGTTTGATGCCTGGGTGTACTGACACAGTGCACCTCTCCTCCAGCTCACACAGAAGCAGTTCACGTCTTCCACAGTAAGCATCCTCTGTTTTGTAAAACAAAAGTAAAAACCATGATAAATACAGTATGGGATCAGCTCATGTTGGTCATTGCGGCTCAGCCACTAAATGCTGTGTGAATTTGTATGAGAATGTTTTGAAAACCAAAGCTGTAGCATGGATGCGTGCCCAAAGGGGTTTGTGTGATCACACAATGCTGAGAGAGGGTGATATGTAATGTAGTAACCATTTCAAATTCCCAGAGCAGTATTTTTTACAGAAAGGAAAACAATATCAATAATGAAAGTTTCAATTTTTATTTTCAATCAAAATTGGTGTGTAACACAAAATAAGAGCTTTACATATGCACCTATTCACTTCAGTACTACTTTTACTCAAATTCAATTAGAATATTTTTGATAGTAAAAGTCAAGAGTGGTTTTCTGATCCAGATTTGTAAAAAAGAGAATGTGTGTTTATAAGATGGTGTATAAACTGTTGGTGCTCATTTTGGATTTATGGCTTTATTTGGAAATATGCATATGCAGGCAGAGACTTTGCCAGAGAATCAGAAACTTCAGCGTTCTCCACTGAGCTGGATTGTTTGGCTAAAAGTATTTTGTTTTAGCAGCCTAAGTATATGGCAACAACTGACAAAGGACAAAAAAGGCAAGGAAGTATCTGTGACCATAGTAGAAGTGGTAAAAATCAATACGCAGATAGGATTATTGCTCAATGAGAAGGAAAGCAAATAGCAGATCCACATAGGAGGACTGATGCATTCACAATCCCCTTTGCTCCACTCTTTATTGAAAAGATTCACTGAGACTAATTTGTTTCTAAATATAAACTAGAGTATTGTGATAAAACACAGTCTACCGTAATAGATGAAGAATTTAAGGATTTATCTCATGCCTCTACATCCTGGAAAATTGATCAAATGGATTTAAGGACAAGCTGAAAAAATTGTGAGCTATCTCATTGATTGTGAAGTTCCAGGAAACAAACCTCTATTTCAAGAGTGTAAAATGTAAGGCAATTATAAATTGCCTTAAAAAAACTTTAAAAATATCAATCTACTTCTGATACTTTAAACAAATTATTAACTGACAAATCCAACAATCACCCATCATTTTTCTTTTCTTTTGATCTAGCATCAAAAAGAAGCAGACAAAGGGGATGCAATAAATGAGAAATATCTTGATTTTAGTTTCACATTGTTCCTCATAGTGTTCTCATAAGTAAAATAGGAATACATTATTTTAAAAAATTGTAGTGGTGTTAATGGTTGGAAAACCTCATCCTCAAAGTGACATCAACTGGTATTTTGCTCTGTGCTGCATGCCTAGGGGCTTTCATTAGCTCCAGCTGCAATTAAAAGCATGTTTGGAGGACTTGAGAAAACCACAAGCTGGAATTGCACTTTGCATCGGGACAGGGTTAAGAAATAATTTGTGGAATGAGCACAAAAATCAATAAAGCAGAGTGCTTTACTACCATCAGTGCTCATAACAAGTCCTAGATGGAAAGCTTTGTTTGAAATGCTCCCTTTGAGGTCCCCTCTGGATGTACATTTCTGCATCTTTATTGCTTTTGGTAATGGCCAGCCCATGTGCCCAGCCTCCAGCACCCACGTGGCAGCCCAAACCTTCCTGATAGACTTTGCACATCTAGAAACGTTTTCTTGGCTGGAGAATTAGGATGCAGGACTAATCTGGAGTTTGCAGTTATTTCTGGAATCATCCTGATCCTAGCCAGTGTCTTACTCCAGGGTTTCTGTTCTTTTTACCAAGGAAAAGGGCACTTACTGAGTCAAATCTCCTTCTCTCTCACTTCACTAAAGAGAAAAGCTGAATGCACTTTACCTCATGCATTTCCTCAAGGTGCAAACCTACATATTCAATTTGGTAACAATGAGAAGGTGAACCATTTTTCGCTTTCTTATCACTACAAATACCATGAGAAAAATTGGTTAGAAATAGAGAAAACAGACCATTTATATTAATGTGTTTATAAATGCAAACTAAGGGTGTCCCTGTGGTACCTACCTGGCACATGTCTGACAGCCAGTTTTCTTCTCCATTGTCTACAAATCCATGCACAATGAATTTGGTCTTCCTGCTTGCATTAAAATTTGAGGCCTCGATTGTTGACTTATCAACAGCAGACACCTCCTATATTAATATAGATTTTAAAAAATAAAATTAGCATAGATAAGATCTTAATAAACCTTTAAATGTGTTTTCTGTAAATAAGCTTTCCAAATTGCAAAGACCTGAACTGTGCTTATCTGTGCAGGTGTTTAAAAGTTTTGCAATGCTGAACTCATCTGCAAGAGTGCGCATGAAGGTTTATGTGTATCTCCATTCAAGGCAAGCTTTGACACCTATCTTAGAGCAGGCAACACTTCAGCGTAATTTGATTTTATCTGTGGAAAAAAATTACCCCAAAATCCTCAGTTTCCCACTGGTTCTCAGTGGCGATCCTGCCAAGAAGCTGGAAGAGGTGGTCTTTTGAATAAAGTGGAGGTTTGGCCATTTTTAACACTTTTCAGGAACACAGCTGGAAGTCTGCGTTTATTAACAATTTTTGCACGTGATTCACTAAGGTGCAATTTCCTTACCTGAAAGTCATCAAAGTTTTCTCTAGTGTAGAGGAGGAAGCGAGTGTCTATGCTCTCTGGTTTCCAGGGCAATTTGTAGACTGGCCTCTCCGTGGTCCCAGACCATGGTACATCATCTGTGAAGCACCCGAGCCTATCAAAGCAAACTTCGTCCCCTGTGGCATGAAGACCAAAACAATAATGTGTGAATGAGCAGAGAAATGGAGCAGTCAGAACTCTTAGTATGGCTTCTCTGGGGGTCTTTTTTTTCCTTGAAAATCCCACAGTTTACAGAAAGCCAAGAACACCAGTTGCCCTTTCCCAAATCTTGAGAGGCTGCAGTTTACCCCAAGGAGAGAGAGAAGCCACCCTATTGCTCATCAACAAAGTCTTCAGAGAAGTTCCTCTGTGATATCCTGTGCAATACCTTGGAGATTCTCCCCCAGCTGTTGCTTTGCCCAAGGCAGAGACATCTGGTGTGTTTCTCCTAATGCCAAGCCAAAATATTGCAGATAATCAGCAATAAATTGAGACTGTGCTGAACAGCTCACATGAGAAGTCTTATACTACACAAGCGTCTTCTGCTGAATACAAAACTATACCCTCATTAGACTGCCTCCACCCCCTGGCCCTGGCTTTTTTCCCATTTCCATCACTAATAAGAGTACAAGAAATAATTCTCTATGTTTAGTAGAGAAGTAGCTTTGTTGTGAGATAGGAGATCAGCTTTTCTTGCTCACTCCTAGGGCAGAATTCCCAGAGGGGAGAAGAAAGAAAACATGCATGCTGTCATCTCACCATTCCTGTATGGAAAAGTGAACAACATTAACCTCAATCAGTAAGTTTTAAGGCACCAGGGTGTAGAATAATACCCAGAAAATAGGTGGAAAATACAGCAGCATAGAAAGGCAATACAAACACTAACCCCATATGCTTACCTTCTGCTGTGCTGAGCAGAAACAGGGCAAGAATCCAAACTCCAAGCATCTGGAACAGCAGAAAAAGAAGCAGCTAGGATTTGCTAACCCACTCGTTTAGCAAGCACACTCAGACCCCTGGTGCTGAATTTTCTCAAGGTGAACAGAGTTGTTTCTGCAGGATGTATCCCTGACTGCTGTGTGTGCCAGACAGGTGTGAGTCAGCTTTGTGTTTGCATGCTCCACGGGAGATTGGGGGGCCATAAATATACAAAAGCACAGCTTAAAGCCAGGGTGACGTTTTTCCTTCAAATCAGATGTATAGGAGCTACTTAGGAATTAACATTAGGACTAGCAGAACATGAGCTGCCATTCCCCTTCACACTTCTCCTGTGCTGTGAGAAGCCACAAATTTGATGAGGTACAAGGAAAAACCCTCAGACATGAACTACTTACGATGCAGTCTTGAAGCTCCTGGCATTAATGTGTAAACTATTCATGCATTTTTATAGTTTGCTTTATCCTTGGAACTGTTTCTAGAAAGATAAGAATATTTGTCTCAGATTATAGCTTATAGATAAACTGGAATATAACCTTAATGGTTGGTTTCTCTGATAGCTCCAAAATCCATGGACATGAATTTCTTGAGCCAGATCCCACAATACAATTGGAGCTCCAGAGGTGGGTAATTCCCAGGCAGCAACTCATTAGGAGTTGAGAGAGAATTATATGGATCTGTGTGTCTTGTCTTGGCTGGGAAGGCTTTTATTTTTGATGTTGTTTAGTTGGGGTATAGGAGCTCTACAGGGGGAGTTAGCAGGGAACCACATCATTTTTAAATCGTGTTCCTTGCCCTGTATCAAGTGACTTCAGATGTGAAATGCTTTTGTGTTTTCTGGGTCTTTTGATGAAGGCTTATCCCTCTTGGAAAACTCTTAGTGGGCTTGCTATATTCTTTTCATAGTGACCTTCTCCTGGCATCCCTTTAATTTCCTTCCTGAAATAAGTAGATGTAGAAGGACAGTTGTTTAACCTCTGTGATCTTTTCTGTACTATCCATGTAACCCAAGCTTTGAGAAAGGTTCTGAGTGATGAACTGAGAGCAAACACACTGGAAATATATACAAATAATATACAAAATTCCCCATTGAGATAAGGCTGCAATGCTACAATGCTCTGTAGATTGCTCTAGTAGGAACATCAACTAAAAGGTGAAAAGCAGCCTATGCAGATGCACAAGACCAGGTCTGGCAACTCCTTGGACCTGTTTGTCTCTACAAGAAGGCTCTAAGTGAACTCAAGAAGAAATGAGACCTGAGCTGCTCCCTTTAGGGAGCTTTGTCAGCTTGGCTATACTTTATGGCTATATGTTTGCAGAGTTGATGTTCCCTGATCTCCACCTCTGGGAATGACCAAGTGGATACCAGGTGTTCCACTGCTATCAGCGGTGCTAATGGAGCTTATTTTTTTTAAACAGCTAAATTTTACTTTTTATTAAGACACCACCTTTGATACTGATTTAGAGTTCAGTGCTCCTGTCTTTAGTTGAACTGGAATTTTGGTTTGTAAATAGGTTTGCATCAGTGGATATCAGTGTATCAGTGGAATCAGTTCATGCCCCAGTGCACTGACAAGATTTAACACTTGCTCAAAACAAAGGGGGAACAGTTTTTCCCATTTCATTTAAGAGCTGGTGGAAAAGATTTGAGTTAGGATTTTATCTGTTAGTCTGCTGCTCTTATTCAGTACTGTAATAATTCAGATCAGACAGAATAAATGGACAATTCCTTAGGCCATGGTCAGCTGAATTTCAGCTGCTTGCTTCTCCTTGGGGAAGGCTGAGGAGGGCTGGGATGCAGGTCCCTCAGTACAATGCAGGCTGCTCTATGCCTGGAGGAGATGCTCTGCTCCTTGTGGCCTCACAGCTGAGGGCTTTGGAAGAAGGATGGGTTTTGATTAAAAAAAAAAAAAGTGATAAATTAAGGCATAGCTATGTTTCTCCAATCGTGAAGAAGGTGTAGTCTGCAATAGGAAGCAGACAGAGGAGAGGACTGGATTTATGGTACTGCAGGATGGTGCAGCTCTCTCTTGGGACTCTGTGGAGCTTCCCAGCATTGTTCACATTTTCCTTGCCAGGTGTCAATTCCCCAGGAGACTTGCAGGACTCAGAACTGCAGGTCTCTTTGGCTGAACCTCAGACTCGTGTTTAATTTTGCTTTTAATTTTTTACACACTTGTATTTAGTCAAGGTTACAACAGGATTGGGGTTTCTCCTAAAACAAAAAATTCATTCAGAAGTTTATACTCATAAATGTGTTCTCATGGTATTTCTACTCCTATTTCTTAGAAGTTAATCTGCCCATATGCTTGTACATCATTTATCAAACATGGGGAAATGGGAGCAAATAAATTATTAACTCTTTCTTCCTATTCATTAGCTCAGAGCTTGGGTTTTATACTTGGAAAAATATCCACTGCCTTGGTCTCTTACAGCTGCAGGAGGCTCACTCATGCCATGCTGTGCAAAGCAGCAATGGTCATTTTTAATGTAAAATGGTCAGTCCCAGGTTTTGCAAAGCCTGGTTACACAGAGTTTCTCTTCAGGGTTGTCAGTGGCCACTGTAAATGTTTGTGTTGAAATTAAAAAGTGTCCAGGAGCTGGGATATTCAGTGTTTAGTTCCTTCCAAAGTGGAGAGCACTTGAGGTTTGCCTTATCTGGGTTTTCCAAGCAGGTGCAGGTACAAAGGGCTCACCTGCTGCAGGAATAACGTGGCCTTGTGCTGCTGCTGCCTCATCCCAGAGTGTCTTCTGAGGGCAATGCTCTCGCGTGGGGCTGGAGAACTCTGAACAGCAGCACAGGCTGCAGGAAGGAGAAGTTTCAGGCTCACAGGGGTGTTCTGAGGACACGTGTTGCCTTGACAGTGTTTGATAATATCCCAGATTTTCTATCTGTTGGTGTGGTGGGACTCAGTCCTTGCCTTGAGGAACGGGTAGAGTGAGACTGTGCAGTGTTTTAAATGGATTTTAGCATGTCTGGTTTCTGGTTGCTCTGTAGTTACAAGCATAATAAACGTGGCTCAAACACAAAAAACATTGACACGTGTATTTGCAAAGAACTGAAAAAAACCCAAACAGAGCAACTTTACTTTTTTTTTAATTTGCTTTAATTGTGTTTTTTGCCAAGATTTCCATGCACAAGACTGAGGGTTTACTCAGCTGCCGTGTACAGACCTTGGGGACCTCTAACAAGGTGTAAGTAACTGAGGATCTCCATATGCCACAGTTCCACGGCCACAGAAAGTTGACCTGGGAAGAAAAAAAAAGCTTGAATCAAGATTTATCTCTTTTTGCCCAATGAAAAATGAAAAGGTGTCAGCTGTCACCTTGAGGGTTGTTAGTCCAACCCATAATCCCACTGAAGGCTTCCTAAATGCCTGCTGCAAAGATTATTAGCATCTGCTATTAACAGTAACAAGGTGAATTTCCTTCTTTTGGGAACCAGCTGTAAAATTTGAGGTTTAGTATGCTTTATCTTGGTTCATAATTGTTTTGCTGTGGAAAAGTTAAACATTTCAAATTATTCAATGCGAGATTGTTTTGCAGACAGTTATTCCCTGGTGCATAGTCACACATCTGATTTTTCTGCATTTTTTCTGTCCAAAGTGCAATGCCTTGTCCTTTTCCTTATTGAAATTCACATTGTTGATTACAAACCATGTGCCCAATTTAAGACCATTTCTCCATCTTTTCTCTCAGGGCTTTTTCCACTTGCCTTCTGACCTCTAAATGGGATACACTTACCTATGTCCATCTGCTCCATGTATTATATTGACTGTTTCTGCTCCCAGCCTTGCCCAGAGCAGAGAGAATATGGCTTTATTCCAGAGAAATTCAATTTTTGTAGTATTTTTGGGGTTGATTTCAACATCAAGATACTCTGTGTAAATATCATCTTGAGAGAGGTCTCCACTGTGAATAGAAGGAAAAACGGCATCTTTAAGTTTAACAGTCCAGAGATCACTGAAATAAATCACATTCTCCATGTATTTTCAGGTTTCCCCTTTTTTTTACAATAGAAATTTGCATTTTTGCTGTTCTTTGTAAGAGCACATGGCGCTGGACCAGGGCTCTGAACGAGGAGAGGATGAAAACCAGTACAGAACATTTTAAATGTGTTCTTTAAATCTGTTCTGTGGCAGGAGGCTGTGGGGAGATGACAGGAGTGGGACTGGGGCTGTCCCCAGAGCCCTGGTTTGGGGAGTTGGCAGGGATCACTCACCTGGAGTTCAGAAATACAGAACTCATGGAAATGGAAATGCCTTCCATTTCCTTTTTACAACCATCCATCTGCCCTCACAGTTCTTACTTAAGTAATAACTTCCTTCCTATCTGATATTAAGCAGAATATTTGAAATGCAGGATGAGTGTTAACACTGCTTAAATATGTGGGAAGTATGTAGATTAATGTTAGCAGCATTAAATACTGTAGAAAAGTATTAATTTAACTTACCTGGCAACTTCATATTCTTTTGAGTTCCCCTGTGTGTCATAGTAAACCAGGTTTATGTCTCCCCTTGTTTTCTTTACACCAGACAATTTGATAAATACTTTTTGTCTCCAAGCTGCATAAATAAAAACAAAAATAAATCCAGATTATCATTGGTGAACTTGAATGCTACATTACATAAGTAATGCAGCATTTTCTGTCAGAGCTATTAGCAGTTATTTATAGAAGCAGCACAGGTGCATGGCTGTAAATCACATCAAGGCTCTTTGCAAACTTGTGAACAACTGTAACAAACCTTCTCCACTTACTAGCAAAAGGCTCATCAGCTGCTGTATTTAAAAAATACTTTTGGTCTACCCTCTTCAATTTTTCTGGGAATCTGTCAGCATAGTGGCCCATCATTGGACATCCCTCCTGTGGACATGGGAAACAGATTCCCTAGGGAAAATAAGGGCATCAGTTAATGAGGAATATTATTTTTCATGGTAGCCCTTATGAAATTAAGGCTCTAGGTGCTATTCTGATCTTGCAAAGCTGTGGCAATACTGTCTGTTTGCATAACTTAACACCAAAACCTGATAAACTTTACCCAAGAGGGTGCAGAATGAGCAGGTTTGATGCCTGTGTATGGTAACAGCCTGAAACTTACTAGTTCAGATATTTTTCAGTTAGATTCTAGTGCAAAATATAGGCCAGACCCTCCTAGTCAAGGGGAATTTGCCTGCATCCACAAATGGGGGAAAATGAATGGAGCATCATTTATAAGTGCACATATTTAGGTGCTCTAATCAGTGTCCAATGTAAATTAGAGAGCAGACAGTGATCTGGAGGCTCTAAATGTAGGAGTAAGTAGGATATATTTACCAAACTTATGTTCCCTTTGCATAAAGGTTTGGGGTGAGAATTCTATGAGCTTTCATTTTGGTCCCCAATATTTTGGTGACATCATTTATGCTTCAGGATTCCTTTTCCAGAGTGGAACAGCTGAACTGCTGTGTGCTGTGCTTCCTCCTACCCAGCCACAGTACAGGACCCCAGCCCCTGCATCCAAGTGGTATCTGCTCCAGAGACCTGGAATATTTTATTTACACCTTACCCCTTCCTGGGCTGAAATACTTACTTTCTTAAAGTCTTCATACGACTTGCAGGGATATGCCAGGAATCCAGTGGGGTAGAGGATACTTGCAAAATAAAACTCGTGGCTGCGTGAGTGGTGGCACCCCCCAAAGAGTGTGGCATCTGCTGGGAAAAAACTTTGTGAGCTTTGCTGAAATAACCACCCCTTATCCTCTGCAAGGGTTGCATTTGTCTCACCATGGAAACAGCTCAGGCACAGAACAGAACAGCAGCACAGGCCTGAAATGATTCCTTTTTGGTCTGAATTGCTAGTTGCATGAGAAATTGATGGTTTTTTGTGTTTTATCTGGAGAATGGTGTGCCATTACCCGAAGATTTCAAGCAGGATGCATTGGTCTGCTGTGATGTAATAGTCCCTTTTAGGAAGACAGTCATATATATATGTATGTACATATATATACATATATAATACATATGAGATGTCATAGCAAGATAACATTCATTACAGTTTTAAGGGCTTAACAGAGCATGGAGAACCCACCAAATTGTCCAAAATCTCTGAAAAGAGAGAAGTCTCAGGTTCAGAGGTGAGGCATGCACAGTCCCTGGAAACCCCCAGTGCTTTTACCTAACTCATCCCTTGGAAATGTGGGATACCCTTTACAGCATCTGCAAGAAACCAGAGGTGGTGTTGTCATGCTGCTGATTTGGCCTTTCTCAGCCTGGAAAGTCTCCTGCTGGGGTTGTTGGACCTGCACACTCCCTGTTTCCTGCCTTTTTGGGGTTTGCATCCAATTTCAAATTACAGAAGCAAAGCTTAGGCATGTATGACACCTCCTTTCCCTGCTGAGTTCTCTGTGGAGCACTGCTCTGTTCCTGCCTTTGTTGTTTCTTGCTTCCTTTTTAACTTGGGAGTAAACAGGCAAAAAAGCAATTTTGTTTTCCTGTTTTCTCCCAAACACTGGGCAATTTTCACAGTTCATGATTCAGAGCAGAACAAAAACAAAACACCATGCACATTGGAATTGTTTACCTGCAATGATGGCTTCAAAATCACTTTGTCTCATCTCTGGGATTAAATCAGTGCATCCAGGCATCACAGTCCCTCCGTTTGGGTAAAAGTCCAGGTGCCCAGTGGTGTTAAACATTCCAAACCCTGAGACATGCATGGGAAGGTGTCAGGGTCAGGGTGCAGTGCCCATCCCTGCAGGTACCTGCTGGCACAGGAGTACTTACCTGCTGCAGGAAAGTGAGCAGCATTGCTGTGTATAACATCAACAAAGTTTGCATCTGTAGGATCCAGCCTCACCATGGGAGGAGTGCCTTCAAAATAGGGCCCAGCAGGGTCTAAACCTAAAAAAAACCCCATATTTATTGGTTGAGGAAGAGAGAGAAGTGTTGCACATGCTACTATAACTTTTGCCAACTCATGAAATCAGATGTTTAGCTTTGCAAAAGGCAAGCCCAATAATGATGTGAATTCTGAGCTAAACTATATAAAAAAAAAATGCAAATAGCATGGTTTTGTGAACCTTTGTGAAAACTTATTCCAAGAGAAGTAAAATATTTTTTCAACAGATGATATAATGCCATACTATATTACTAGGAAGGAGGCATTTATTAGCCATGGACTTATTACTGGACTCTAAAGCTGTAAATAGGGAAAACTAAGGGTTCTTCTTGTTTTGTGTGGGGCTTGATATAACCCAGTGGATGATGGTAATGTTACAAACATTTTAGCTATGCTTGTCCTTCCACTAAAGAGTACTTCACCTAAAGAGAAAAAAACGATGTAATAATTACCCTGTTTCTGAGAAGCATAAATTGTCTGCTCTCATGACAGGTATCTCCAGCACTGCCAATAATTTAATTCCAGTCTACAGACCAGTGTGTGGCAAGTTTTTTTTTCCTTTAAACACATCCTGTTAGCTCTGCATCTGGGTGAGCAGCCTACCTGTTATCCTCCTGATGCCTCGGATCCTTCTTCCAGCTTCTCCCGCAGTGTGGGCTCCCAGACTGTGGCCAATTAAATGGATTTCGTAAGGGGAGTACCCGAACATTTTCTGATCATTAAAGTGGTGGTGGTGGTGGTAGGAGATAAGAACACAGGCTTTGAATAACAAGCAAAGAGAAGATCTGACATTATGGGCCTCTGGGAACATCTAGGCCGACTTTCTGCATAGCAAACAGAGGGGGAGTTCCTTGAGTTAATTGCTGTTTAAATTACACTAAGAATTGACAGAAAAATGATCCCATCTGGAATTCTACATGCATAGTGATGAAGGGTTCACTGTTGTGGTGTTGGCATATGCTTGCTGTATTCCATTATCCTGCGTGACAAAATATGGACCATCTTTCCCATTTGGATCAATGCCTAACGTCATCTTCCATAAAATTGATCTTACTTCTCCATTTATTCTACTTTCCAGCCCTTTTTTTGGTCACATATCTATTCTCCACGTCTATTTAGAATATGTGATCATATAATGAATAAGATTTTCACTGCTGTGCTCAGGTGGGGTGACATCCATTCTCCTCTTTACCAGGTCTCACCTGTATAAGACCTGCTGTGCTGAGATATTACACTTGCATTGAACGTGGAAAGGGAGACAGAGTGGACACATTCATTGGGTTTTGTAGCAACCAAAACCAACAAGGTCACTAATTGCTTGAGTTTTTTACATTGTTTTGTAATATGTGTACCAAAATTAAGGCATATCTGGAGAATGTGCCTGTCTGCCTGTATTATTAGGTGGCAGATTCCTCTGAAAACATTTTACTGCTGTGCTTCCTTTTACAATGCAGCTGAACCTTTCTGACAATGAAACTCCAGGAATTTTTAAATTAGGGAAAAGAAAAGGAAGTCTAAGCATCATTTATGCACTTTTGTAAGGGAAGAAAGGGTGCTCTAGACTGCACATGATGCAGTAACAGTGACAGCAAATAAGAAACTGAACACATCTTCAAATGACCTGATATTTATACATAGAGGAGAAAAATCCAGAAGCCAAATGTGTGAGGCTACACATGATTTTCCTGGGAAGGAACAGTAGATTGTACCCCAGCAGAATTTGGTAAATTGTTCTTTGAGCCTCAGGTTCTTGCAAGGTTGGCACTTTGCCTCATGGGCTCTGAACTTCCTCTTGCTGCACTTTAAGATGAACAACTCCTGGCCAGGGTCAAGCCCAGTGCCAGGCAAGATTCTGATTTTCAGCTGCTCCAAGTACTCGTGAGCCTTTCTGAAACCAGTGGGAAAGGCTGCTGCACAAACTTTGCAGTTCTGCACTGTGTGTAAATGTGAACGCCCACCTTTGGGAACACGGGGCTCACAGCCAGGAGGAAACTGCAGTTTATTGTGCCTGTAGACAGCAAACACGGAATTATCAAGTGAGGCAGCTACTGCTCGTTTTGGTGCTGCTAAGCTGAGATATTAATGCACTTCTGGCACGTGTATATAATACCGGGAAACTGCTAAGCACTGAACTCGCCTCATTTCCATGGAATGCTGGCTTGCCTGGAACATCATATGGAGACGTTGCCACCTGCTGGTCTCAAATTAACAGGCACATCTCCCCAGCCTCGGCTCCATTTGTGTCCTTTGTGGCCGTGAGAAGTCCTCGCTGGGCCCATAATTAGTATAATTAGCTGGATGTGAACTGTACAGCCCTGCCTGACCGTACAGGATGAGGTTCGAACCCAAAGCAGCAGTGTCACAACCCCAGTACGTGCCCTGAGGAATCGCAGGTGGTAGAGCAGGGTCTTTTACCTGCAGAGTTGTTATGAAATAAGCAACCTCAGCCCCCAGCACGCGGATGTTGTTCACTGCACTGACGTAGGTGCCTTTTGCTCCCTCTTTCCAATCCACAGCGATGCAGTTGATGTTTTCCACTTCCAGTAACAGCTGAGGTGGGGACACGCAAAGCGAATTAAAGAAAGCAGATGTAATAATAATTTCTTATTTAAAGAAAGAAAATAACAATCAGGCATTCAACTTAAACTGGAATAAGGATTAAAACATGATGTAATAATGAAGTTTCTCATTCTTTACTAAATTCTTCATTGTAATTCTCCAGTGTAGCCTGTACGACGCTGAAAAACATCTTCTTACAAGACAGCATGTAACAAGCCATTCCTCAAAAAAAGTCAGTTATGAAAACTGTAATAAAAATCTTTTACTTTATACACCACTTCTATATTTGAAATATTTCTGAAATGCCATGCAACTGCACAGGAGATTCTATGTACAATATTGTGACTTTCTTTGAGGGATGTTGGTAGTTTAACTGAATTAAACTACTAATTAAATTAGTCTTATTTACCAACTGGGTTTAAAACTGCGAAAGTCATGTCAGACTTAAAAAAATTTGGAGGAGAGAAGAAAGGTTCTATTTCAGCAAAGAAAGCATTGGTCACTTTGGTATAGGGCACAGTCCTGCAGAGATAGTGATTTTTACAGTGGAAGAGTCATGTGTTAATCTGCAGTTACAGCTTTCTGTGAACAAGAAGGTTTACTTAAGGTTACTTAAGGTTTGAGATAGAACAAGGAGTGGTAACAAAAATGAATCCATGAAAAACAGCTAAAGGTGAATGACAAGGAGAAGAGAAGTGAAACAATAATGCATCCTGGACTCACTCCTCTCCTGTGGGGACCATAAATTTACAGTGTAGAGAGCCAGAAAGAATTGCTTTTTCTTTTCAATTAAAAAAAAAAGACAAAGGAAATTTAGTATTTCAGATTAAACGTTTTCATAGATTTGTGAACAGAAGTAGTGCTGCTGATTTGTGATTTAGTATCCAGTGGTGTCTTTTCCCACCTTGGCCTTTTCCCTGGCAGCACAGAAGCAGCAGCAAGCAGAGCAGATCTTGCTTTTCTGCCACAGCCAAGGTATGCTCTGCTGGTTTTGTGGGAGCTTCCACATTTCATATTTGAAATGTTTTGGGTTTTTTTTTCCCACTGAACTCTCTAATCAAACAAAAAGCAAAAAGTTTGGTGGTGTTCTTATGTTTCTTTGGGTTTTATTTGTTTGTTTGTTGTTCGGGTTGTTTTTTGTTTGTCTCTAAGAACTGAATAGTGAACCAGGGTAGTATTTATAGACTGAAACTTGAGCTTTACAAGTCAGGAGGGCCCTTGGACTGAAGGAAGGTTCAGCTGCTGCTGCTGGGAGCAGCTGTGAATTGGTGTCTATTCCCATGTCTGGACAGGGCTGCAGAGGCTGGGGACAGCTCTGTTCAGTTATTGCTTTGATCTGATCTGCAGGGTTTGTGAATGGAAACTCCAGAGAAAAACCATGTCAGAGAGGAGCAAGGGGCCTTGACTGTGCTGCATCTTCCCAAGTGGGAACACTCTGGTGTGTGTGAAATTTAATTCTTGGTTTGTATCTTCTACTGCCTAATGAACTGTAAAATGCATGGTGGACATTAATGCCTAAAGGGTACCAACAGAGCTGACAGGAACCAGAGGATACTGTCTCATACCAAGCACATTTCCACCACCCAGCCTGTTTTTCCAGTGCTGCCAAATCCATGAATGATGAAGGAGGTTCTTCTATGTGAGGAAAAATGTGACTTCTGGATGGTCGAGGAGTTTATGGCCGAGATCACCTATAGGTTAAAAAAAAAAATAAACAAGTTTTATCTGTTCCTGCTTTTGAACATTTAAAAAAGTCAGCTAGGTCATACCCTCAGGACTAAAGGGACTCTACTTTGACAGGACAAAATCTGTGGGTTTTGGAGCTTGGGGACCAAAAGTCTCATCTTTCTCAGTTCCACTATGGTTTTCACAGAAATTGTGCCCTTGTGGTTTTTGCTGCTTCCATCTGTTCTGCATGGAGAATCCCTTTTTGCAGAATATGAAGCAACCTAAAAGTGCCACATTGTCACAGGGTGTCTCTTGGCCTGAGGTGATGAGTTTCTCCAGGGAGCAGCCCACCAGCTCCACAATTCCTGCTGCAGCTTGTCCTTTTCCTGACCTGACCTTCAGATTCAGTGTGCTGCTCTGCTTCTGAGCTGCAGCCTGTTTTTCTCATTAGCCACTCCAGAAAGGCTGGAAGAACTTCTTGCAAGGACTGCATGCAGAAGGGGAGAAGCTGATCTTCACACATTGCTGCAAGCTACTTAATTCTCTATTTTTCCATGAGAATGTTATCTGTCTGTATTGTTCTCAGACAAATACAGGGGCTGTGATGTGAGCTCAGGGAGTTTGAGTGTGGAAGGGCTGTGTCCTAGATCATAGATATGCTGAAGTTTAATGGAAAGTAGTGGAAGCTGTATTTTGATTTATTTTATCAACAACAGAAGTGCTGGGCTACCTGCTGCTGAGTGTATCCTATGTGCTTCAACCTTCCTCAGAGACTTAAATATATGCAAAAGGCAGTCTGCCATAACCTATATCCTAAACCTTCAGGAAAATACCAGGAAACTTCTTGTGCCCTACAGTTCATTCATAACATTTTTTTTGTGTTTTACTCCAAAGTATATTCATTAGTGCAGCTTCAAACTATCTTCTGATTCTGACTTGTTTGCCTATGGTGACTGACACAGACTAACAAACATTTTCAGGTTCAGTCGGGTTTTGACGTTAAAAATAAATGTCACCTGTGTATTGTTTCCTGTTTCTCTGGTGTAGAGAGAGAAGCTGATGTTCATCTCTTCTGGAGAATCAGGCAAACCTGTCAGAAGCCTCCCTGGTACCCCAGACCAGGGTGGGTCATCTGTAAAACAGCCAAGCCTGGGGTAGCAAACTTCTTTACCTGGAGTAGAAGAAACAACTTGTTTGTATGTATGATTCTCTTGCTTGATGATGTATTTGAGACTAAAGCAGTTTGAAGAGCAAAATCCTAAGGATTTAATTTATGATTGATTTTGAAATTAATTTTTTGAAGATCATTTATATGTCCTTTATGTGTATTGCCTGAAGTGGGAGCACAAGTGGAGCTAAATAAACCAAGTAGAGGAGGATAAACCAAATAAAGACCCACACAGTGTTTTGACACCACTTTCTAGGCTTTTAAAGGATTAGTTGAGTTCCTTTTTTAAAAACAGCCTAGTAAGAAAGGCTTGCTAGAATTGCCCCTGCACACCTTCTACTCCAAAGCATTGTGTCTCTGTCATGGGAATGAAGGTAGCCTTGTACAAAGAATGATATGAATATTTCCTTCAATATAAAGTTTTTTTCTAGATCAAATGGGTCTCATGCTCACTTACATCAACTTCTATGTTTTAGCATTGCTGTGCTGAGCAGCCTGTTGCTGACCAGTTCTTTGTATAGAGCAGCAATGTAAAGACAGATCTTGCATTGCCTTGATAGGAGCAGGACACCCAACTCTGAATTTCTCTGTGGATTTTCAGCACAGAGTTATGTTTCTTGCGGTCTTAAAAATAAATTTTAAACACAGCAGAGCCTTTTAGCATTAGTTCCATGCACTGTAATAGACATTGCCCTACAATGACCCAAAAATCATGCTACAATTTCAACGTAAAGGAAAATAACAGTCATCATCTGCTATGTACCACTTCATCTGTATTCATTTTCTAGTGGCAGTGTTTAAAGATACAATTTCTCACCTGCTATGCTGCCAAGGAGATAAAATGCAACAATCCACATTCCAACCACCTAAAGCAAATTGAATACACAGGTTAAGCATATTATTTTGAGTGTTTTGTCCTTTTGAAAAGAGTTTAATACAAAGAGAAACCCAAAGACCTGCACCTGAAGAGGAATAACCTCACATATTGGTCTGTGCACAGAGGGGACCCATCAGCCAGAAGGAGGCCTGGGGGTCCTGGCAGACCCCAACTGATCATAAAACAATGTTCCCCACAGCCAGCAGCATCCTGGGCTGCTCGAGGGGGAACGTTCCCAGCAGGATGTGGGAAGGGATCCTTCCCCACCACTCAGTCTTGCTGTTCATTGCATTTCTTGCACAGAAACTACTGTATGCAGATTGCTACTGGACTCAGTCAGATCACAGGATCCTTATTTTTTTTTCCAGCTGTGATGTGACAGGTGGGAGGTGTGGTACAACAAGCACAGTGGTACACGTGACTTGTTGAAGTCTGCACACTTGGCAGCTTAGGCCCCTTACTGCAAGAAAAACTTTGATCAGATTCCTTTCCTCTACACTTTCCTTACTGCTCTTTTCCATGGCAGGACTTCCATTAATCTCATCTCCTCCCCTCTCATTTGCTTCATTCAACTGTTCTCAACTCCTCTTCTTTTAGGTGTTTCCTATGGCACCCACCTCCCATTTCCAACATACTTTTCTTTTAAACCAAAAATTTGAGGTGTCACCCCTGGCCACTGGGACAGCTCATTAGAAATATTAAGAAAAAATGGTAAATTCCATAGTTAGAATCTCTCTATTATAACATAGTTATAATCTCCTGTCCAAGGGACATTTTTACAGATGTGAGAAAGCCAGAAACACAACACTCCAAAAGCTCTTGACACTACAAAATGCTTTCAGAAAAAAAGAAGAAACAATTGAGAATTTTACAGAATTTGTCCTTGAATCTGGTGTGACACGTGTCAGACAGGAGGAATGTGTGATCCACCTCTGTGCTTGTTTTTGATGGAAGTGGGATTACTTGGCTGTAATGACATGGTTTCCTAACAAAGCCAAACAGGATAGGTCAGGGAACTCTCTAATAAACTCTGAAGTCCCTGTTTGGTAATAGCTTGTTTTGTTTGTGTATTGGGGCAGAGGAGTGAGGATGAATATCTCAGCAGTGAGCAGGAGCTGCAAAGTGCAGAGCTGAGAGGAATTCTGAAATTTCCTTAGAAATACAGTTCTGATCCTAAACCTAATTAATCCATTGATGTAGTTACCAGAGAGGAAAGCTATCTGCTCGAGGAGAGTGGAAAGCAGAGAGGAAGTCTGGCAGTAAAATAGGAGAGAAAAGGTTCAGGAGTTACTCTAAGCAGCTGGTGAAGGGCAGGAACAGAGAGGTCCCAGCTGTAAGCCAAAAGGAGCAGCTCCATTCAGCTGGAATGTCAGTCAAGGTGCCCATCATCATGATGAGAACCTGATGACAGTGCAGGAAAATCACAACTGCTGTGGCTCATCAAATGAATATTGGAGAGCTCTAGAGGATTTCTTAATATTAATGGACAGCCCTCACACCCAGGAGATGAACAGTCCATGTCAGGAACACCACAGCAGGAAGGAGAGCAGAATTTCTTTACAGACCCAAAACCTGAAAGGCAAGTAATAATTTAAAGAAATGTGGCATATTGTTGCCAAAAAAAAGTGATTAGTAATTTCCTTTAAAGGATCTTCCTCTGAAGGCGGAAAATAGAAATGAACATGTGGCCAGGGAAATAAAAGGAGTAGCAGAAATTTTATCAATTATGGACTCTTGATACATTTTGTAATTAAGAGCGTTCTAGTTTGGGTAGAAGATAATTTTTTATTGGGAAGTCTTTCTGTATCAGTCTGTGTTAATGACAAAAAGGATTGCAAAGAGGTTAAAAAACTGTGTAAAAAGAGTCCAGGCAGCAGGCAATTTGAAAATTCTTTCACTGGGCATTTAGGAGGTGTAGTGCTGAACAAGAGGAACTGGAAGGACTTGTTTGTGTCATCTCAGCCTACCCAGTGCTGCTGGCAAGAGGCCGCTCAGTGCTGAGCTCAGGTAACATCTCAATGCACAGAAGACAGGCAAAACCTGCACTAAATATTCTTAAATTGATGTTCAACTCAAAAAAAGAGCAAACATTCCCAGACTGCCATCATAACATATAAAAGCTACACTGGAGCAGTGGCTGTTCCTCACCACAGGACACCAAGTCACCTTCAGGACACCGTTGCCCAACCAGTGACTCATGGGCACAGTGGTGGGTTGGGGAGATATGGGAAAGTCTGCATAATGACTGTCTGCAGTGTATTTTTAAGTCCCACACATGTACCCACACACCTTCCTTAGGACAGGCACACAAGGAGGCACACAGAGCCTCAATGAGAAGCAAGGCCAAATCTCAGGAGTTCTCATTACCAGAATTTTAACCCAATAATTTCACTGCCATAAAGCATTTTTTTTAAACATTTTAAACAACATTTGTTATGTACTGAATTGTTAAGAATTTTACTCACCATTTTCTTATAACCCTTGTTATCTCTTCTTCTGGTGGGCAGTACCAGGATACAAAAATGGCTGCTGTTTTCTTTAATGAAAATTAGAGAGCTTTATGCTGAAAAAAGGCAATAGAAAATAAATTAAAAACCTATGGGTAACTTGGTAAAGTGGAAGAAATTAGAAGAAAACGGGAGCAACAAAGGGCAATATTGGTAACTGGGAATTAATGGCTAAAAGTTACACAGATTTCATAGGGAAAATAGCAATGTCAACATGGATAATCTATGGGCATCAGAATTAAGGAGAAATATTTGATGTATGAAAGAATTAGGAAGATGCGAAGTTTTTTTGTCTACCTTTACCAAAACCAGGTGAAATTCACAGCAGGGAAAAAAAAGAATTCACAGTGATTCTATGCTCAGACAATAATTTTAGATCTGATGTGGAATATCATGTTGGAACTGGAAATTCAAAAATCACTGGGCTTCAATAACTCAGCTGAGATTCTTAAAAAAAAAAAAAAGAAACCATCAAAAAAAGTATTGACAATTTTTTTAAGTTACTGATTTGTAAGAAAAGTCTAGATACATAATTTGAGGAAAATTAATAGGATATTAATTAAAAAAACCTAAGATTAATGACATAAGGAATTTCAGACCCGTGGAATTTCAGTCCAATATCAGCCTGAGGCAGAATAATGAAAATCTCCACAGGAGAGTTTCTCCACTCACTCGTGAAAGAAAAATTGTGAAAAACAGTTAAAAGATTAAGTTGTGTAATTGAATTAAGTTACATGACATGACAAACTAACTGACAGCCTTGTAAGATCAACATTTTAAGTCACACAATACTTGGATTTTAGGAAGATCTTTGCCATTTGATATTTTGATTAAGAAAGTAAAATTACATACATGCAGAACTACAACAGTTAAGTGGATTAAAATTAAACGCATGGATTAAGTAGATTAAAAACTGAGTCATTATTGCATTTCAGGCTTTAGTTGGAAGAACTAGAAGGCAGCTCATGGATTTACAAATGTAATTCTTGCTACTGTGAACCATCATGTCATATAACACCTTATTGTATATCATATCATTATCATATGATGTATCTTACCACAATCAAGGTGTGATTATGTTTTTTAGCTTTTTAGCTTCAGGGTTGTTTTTACTTACTGCTCATGCTGGATTATGACTGACAAAGGTTTTAGAGGAATCAGTTGCTGGCATTACACTGAATGCCAGCTTTCAACACTGATATGGCTGGACATGAGCTCAGAATGAAAAAAATACTGACATCTAAGCTAAAGTATAGCTTAAAAAAAAGTACATTTTTTGGATGTAGTATTATTTTTTGGTGTTTGAGGAATTAAATGCTATCACACTGCATATCACGTTTGGAGATCTGAGATGAACATTTGAGGAAGCTGTAACTGAAAAGACCTTTAAAGTCTTGCTAATGCATTAGTAGTGATTTTTGAGGTGCCAAGAAAACTTTTGTTCTTTGTTTCCACACAGTTCCACAGTTGAGAGAGTACTACTTTCTAATTTTCAGGTCTGCTTTATCCCCTTCAATACTGAAGTGGAAGTTCTCTACCTTCTTTCAGGTCTTTTTGATGTGTGTTTTTTTTTTTTATTTTTTTTTTTCTTGCCTTACCACTCCAACCATACTTCCTATATTCTCTGCACTGGCACTGTCCTTACACAGAGAACATTTTTGCAGTTCTGTCTTTCCACTGTTTTATTCAAGTCTTTCTTATTTTTCTGCAGTTTGGCTCAGCACTCAGTTAAAATTGTAAATCAATACAAAGGAGGAGAACCCATCCAGAGTTTAACATATAAGCTTTGAATATAGGAGTTGTTGGTTAAATTTCTTGTTCTCCCAGCAAATTCTTGCATGGCCTTGAGTGTGAGGCATTTAGAGAACTAACTGCACACCCAAGTATTGAACATTTAATGGTAAAAAAAAGAAAATGAAAAAAATTACAATGGTATCTTAAGGCTTCATAATGGGGATCATGTACATATTTATTCTTTATTATATATGTGAATACCTGAAAGTACAATATGATTTTTAGTTGTTTATTTGAA
The DNA here is from genome assembly GCA_024734555.1 of Trochalopteron elliotii. Lineage (NCBI taxonomy): Eukaryota > Metazoa > Chordata > Aves > Passeriformes > Leiothrichidae > Trochalopteron > Trochalopteron elliotii. The sequence continues at coordinate 483,004 of JANPWX010000042.1, forward strand.
TGCAATTTTGTTGTTCAGCACATTCTATACAAGCACACAAAGAATACCATTTTTCCTAGGCACAGCCCACAGTCAGTGGCTCAGGCACACTGCTTGAACAGACTATCAAATAACTATCAAATACTCAAAACTGGTGTGCAGAATACTGAGGAAAATGCTGGTGATATGGTGTGATAACTCAGGTAGCAGAGTAATTGCCAGGTAAAGACTTAATTTCATCTCCAGCTCCTCCCTGTGAACAGCCCAGTGCAGGGTCCTGATTCTGGGTGAAGGTTCTTTGACACTTCTCCAACACAAATGAGCAATAACAAGTGAAGTTCTGCAGGAGGAAACTGGCCTTAATAGAATAGCCCTGGAACCCACAAATTTAATAGCAGAGAAATCAATTTTGTAGAAGGGCAAAGATGTGCAGAACCTTTTGCAAATGTTCTTCCTTCAAACCACCCAATACAAAATAATAACCATGGCAAGGCAGGGCTCACACAGATTGTCTGGTTTGGGTAGTAGATTTTTCTGAGTGCCAATTGACCTCTTAAACTGAATCTCAAACAGTGGACTAGGACATTGACCTGAATGACTCAGAATATGATGCAAATTATTTTTTTATGTATTTAATGTGGGCAGAGCTCCAGTAAAAGGTTAGTAGGTATGTTGGAGGGCACAGTAAGATGAAGGGTTTTAAGGTGTTTAGGTCAGTTGCTTAGAACTGGTGAACAACCTAAAGAAATTGCAGGATAACAGTGAAGAGAACATATTTAATAACAAGTCTTTTCGGCTTCCTAATGTGCAGTATTTGCTGAGATTTCCTAAATAATAGGGTTCTCACCTTACATGATATTCATACATTCGGGTTTACAGAGACAATTATGATAATTTAATCTGACTACAAGCATCATAAAAAAACCTAAAACAAACCAACAACAAAAGTGATTCAGTTTTGGGAAGTGGCTGTGCCAATTCTGAGTAACCAGAGAGCCTTCAGCTGACTTTCAGCCACCACCTGGCCACTTGTGTGTCTTCCCTGGGTGATCTCCACTGTTCATCTCCATGACTGGGCTGCTTTTAAACTTGGTCAGCTCCAAGACCAACACTGTTCCCCTTTTGCCATTTCTGAAGTGTAGAATAGCCCTTGTTCAAGACTAGTTTAAGTTCCCCTGTGGACAGTAGTCTGCCAAAAATAGTCTCATTTTTCACATTCTTCCACAAAACAGCTCTATAATTCTTCCTCATTTCCATTCTCCCTTTAATTTTTTCAGTGCTCCTAATAATGCTTATATATGTAGCCTGTTTTATCATCCTTTTTCATTTCTGCTGTTATTTGTGTTTTAATGAATTTTCCCTTAAAAACGAAAGAAGTCCAGATAACATCTGCAAATACTGTAATTTTGTTCTTCCTTTAAAAACAGGGACATATCCAGTCTCGAATAACCTTAGCCCCACTGAATCCACCCTGTTTTCCTAGCTGCCTTGCATTGTCACAGCCCAGAAATTCTCATCCCCTACTGGGATTTCCTGCAATTGAAAAAATTAAAGCCTCATAGCTGCTGCCCAGGATCCCTCTCTGAGTGCTGCTGTTTGCTTTTTGCATCTTCACTCAGACCACACCGTTCAGCCTGGCTATTTTTAACTTAAAGATCCTTGGAGTCCTGACCTGCAGCTTGTACAGACACTCACCCCCAAACCCCAGCGATTTTTCAGCACTTACCACTCTGAATGCAGAAGGGGTTGGTGCTTTTCAGGCTCTGTTCAGCCAGCTCCCTCTCTGTCAAATCCTGGTCGCTGCTGGCCTTTTTCACTTGGAATCAGTCCCACAACAGTAGGTGCAGACCTGCCCACACGGTGTCTAATTATAGGCTTGTTGTGGGTGAGTGAGAACCTTTGTAAGAATGATCCCCTCCATGCTGGATATAACAGATGTTGCCTTTTCTTGCCTCCCTCTGTACGTAATTCATCAACGTTTTCCCCTCCTGAAGTTTTGCTAGTTTGAGGAAAAGCAAGATGAGCCCCCCCAGGGGGGTTGTTGTGTGTAACATTCATCCCAGCCAACGTGGAATGCTCTCCCGAGTTAACAGGTTATTGTGAGCTCGTGTTACAGGCAGTGACTGACCCTCCACTGTGGGGGAGTTCAGAGCAGGAGATTTATTTCCTTGCTCTGTGTCCCTCCACTAGCAGTCAGCTGTGTGGTGGGCATGCCTTGTCAAAGCAACCCCTTGTACCTTTTCATACAATCAAGATATATCCTTTTATACCTATCTATCTATCTATCTATCTGTCTATCTATCTATCTATCTATCTATCTATCTATCTAGATCTTTATATATATATATATATATCTTTATATATATATTTATTTTTTAACCAAGGGAAGACTAGCTTCTTTTAAAAGAAGAATAGGAATAGGAAAGGAAGAAGGAGAAGAAAGAAATAGGAAAAGTAGTCTTACAATTTAGGGGCAATATAAGTATCTGAGTTTTTACTAGTGAAGTTACTCAGTCTCTGTCTAGCCACTACCATTTTGTCTAATCTATGTCCTCTTAGGCCATGTGGGGATATACACGTTAGTTGTCCCTGTATCAAGCTCTCTTATCAGCTGACATGCTCTGATTATAACTGGTGTAAACTGACATTATTGTAATCCACCTAGATCAGAGAAATCACAGGCACTTTCATTCAGAATTGTTTCAGGAAAAGGATGGGATGATGATAATCATGTCATTCATCCTTTCACGACTTGTCCATCATGTAAATCCCAGATTCTCTTCTGTGCTCTAGAGATTGAGTCACAGCCATGTCAGAAGCCAGTTCTTTCAGTTCCTGAGCCAGACCTCAAGTCCCTACAGTGCTATCTGCAGGATGGGTGCTGCCACAATCACCTGCCCTGGCAAATCTGTAGGACTGTCACCCTTAATCAGAGAGTGGTGCAAGTGCCTGAGGGCAGGAAGTAACTTGGGCTGGATCTGTGGTTCACATAAAGAGCCAATTTGTGGTCCTGAGATATGTGCATTGCCTGAAAGAAGGTATTTCAGAAATTACACCAAAAAATGTTTCTCCATGCACTGAATTGTATGCAAGGCAATCAGCCTGCAAGGTGTTGTAAAACTTGAGTCAGGAGTGTCTGTCACTGTTTGTGGCACATGGCACCCACAGGAATGTTTGAGTCTGGGTCTGGTTCTTGGTGGAGTGGTACAAGGCAGTGCCACATATGAAAATAATCATTAGCAAGAAGTCTGAGAGGAATGTGGAGGAAGCACTGGCCAGCAAGGGACTGCATCTCATATTTAATTTCTGCTTACACTGACAATGTGTGTGTAATTTCAGATAACACAGAAGAGATCCAGCTAATTAGAAATTCTTGACACTCGAGTTTACCTTCATTGACTGGAGGATGGAGATTTGGCAGCAGTTTTGGGATGCTTATCTCCTCAGAACAATACAGCTCATTAGATAGGTCCGGGGAGGAGTGAGTTTGGGGAGACAAGGAAGAGAGATAGGGAATGTCATGTGCCCTCATGTGCCTCGTGTCAAAATTCTGGCATGTAAGTTGAATGCAGAGCAGCCACTGAAACTGGTGCCTCTATTTATGGTGAGACACCTTCAAAATCTGATGGGCATCTTTGTGTGGTGATCAGACCCCTCTGAAACATTTTTTTAGGGGACCAGGATTTCTGGATATGCTCAAATATTTTGCTTTTCTTTCCACAGAGTTAGTTTTTGTGTGTTAGTGCTGAAACAGTGTCACTGAGTTTCACTGTCTGTGTATTTCAGAGTGAATACACAGTGGTGTGATGAAATTAATGTAGGCCACTACAACAAACCAGAGTAATTGGCAAAAGTAATTTCTAACCCATCTTGTAGGCTTTTGAGGTGTCGCTCCTTTTAGGAATAGCCAAATTTTCTGGGCCTGTTTCTGTGTCTTAAGAGGAAAACAGATTTTGATGGGCAGGAAGAAAAGTCTGGGTTTTGCAGCTGCCTCTGACAATGTGCAAGTGAACACATCCAGTGGTTTTATAAATGTCAGCGTGGGAATTATTGAGGACATACAAAAATCCTTTTTGGCAGCAGTGGTATTCACATAGGTAGGAAAAAGAGGATAAAAACAGTCACTGAGAATCATGTTCTCCAAAGGAATCTCAGAAACTGTGTTTCAAGTGCAGCAATATATAAATTACTGAGGCTTTCATAGAAGGATGAGTGTATGAAACTGTAAAAGCAACATTTTTCTTGCTCTCATTTCAATTTTAAATTGAAGATGGTTAATGAGTTTCTTAGCTTGGATGGAGGTCATCTGTATTCCATCCTCTAGAGAATTGCTAATATGTATAGACAAAGACCATTCAGCTCATTGGAGAATCTTACCTGCAGTATCTGAGTGGCAGAGCCAAGAATAAGAGATTTGCTTCATATTTCTATTGTTTAACTCCAGTGTTTTCTTTCTGGTCAAGTGAACAAATTTTAAATTGAATAGAGACAAACCCAATTAACCTTAGTACATCCTTTCCAGTATCACACAGCAGCAATTAAAGGAATGTTTTGGAAGTTATAAATATTTATGGTTTTCCATAATACATGCTGGCTGTTAATTAAATCGCTCAAAGAAAACAAAGCCAATATTAACTATTGGTTTTGTGAGCTGGAGACTTATGGAGTATAGTATGTGAAGAAAATAGCTGTAGAAAAGGGAGTTTTAGAGCAAATGATGAAAGTAACCCAAGGCAGAGGGGAGTCCCTAGGGACAGACAGATTTTCTTTACAAGTAATGGGCAGAATTAAAGGGAAGAGGGTGAAGTTCATTATTCTGAATGCTTTATCTCCTATTAATGCTAGAGTATTGAACTTACTTGAGCAAATCAGGTGAGATAAAAGGGAATAACTACAAATTTACCTTGGAAATTGAAAGACAGATGCGAGTCTTGAATATGTATTTCGATAAAAGCACGGCTCTGAGAAGCTCACCTACAGCCCAGTGGTTCAGAGCAAAGCTAATCCTCCAGAGCTCTGGACATCCTCATTTGACCCCAGGCTTCCCTAGTGTCACAAAAAAAGGAAAAAAACTCTGGGCTGACCCCACTGCCAGCCTGTATTTTCCCATATTGCTTATGCTTCCGGTGTTGCAAGACCCTTGTGGCAGCTGGGAGAGGTTTGTGTTCCTCAGCACAGCAACATGGGCGTGCTCTGTTTGTGCAAGGGCTGGTGATGAGGCATGTTCTCTCTGGAAGTTTTTATATCCTTGATATTTTAGATAGATAAAGATTATTGGCTCTGTTTTGTGCTGGAAATATGCCACAGAAATAGATTTGGGCACGCTGTCGACTTCTGCTCCCTAATTACTGGAAACAGAGCAATTTAAAGCAGCCTGCAATTTGACATTACAAAGTCCCTGATAATGTGTAATGACAAAAGGAGAATAAAAGAGGCCCAAGTTTTGCAGAGACTCCATCCAGATAGATTTACTGATAGATCAGTGATAGGTCAATTTTTTAATGGCAACTCCAACTCCAGCCAGCTTTGGTTATGGAGGAGTAAATCAAATAAATGTTGGGAATGTGCAAAGATTTTTGTTTTTTTCCTGTCCCAGCAGCTTGTCAAACAACTGTTAGATCCAGGGGCTTCACAAATATCCTGACTGCATTAAAGTCTCAGCAAAATTACCTTCCAAAGGTTTGTTTCTTTTTTTTTAACCTTCTGTATAAGACAGATATTTGAGAATTGGAACCTGTTGTAGGAAAAAAAAAACCAAAAAACAAAACCAAAGATGAAAGACCAGAAGATTGAAGGCTTGTTCTGGCAAGTTTCTGGTTATTTTGCAAGGATTTTATCAATGTATTGTAGTGGATTACAGTAGCATGAAAAAATCTAAAAAGCCACAGATTAAGATAGCATCAAAAGCAGGAAAAGAGACAACTGCACAACCTGAATGCTGAGGTCTCTGTCTACTAGTCCTATTCAGTTAATTTTAATTATTGTTGTTATTTTAGTTTTCAGCTCACAAACATTTGTGAGGGGCATTTTGATAGGCTGTGATTTTGGGAAGAATAGAAGCTGCTGTCCTATGCAGGATTTTATTTTTGTTATCAGAGAATTCTGACAAAAATGGCCTTTACTTTCTCTTTAGCACACCTGCACATATGCCTTTATGAAAAATATGTGTTTTCTTCTAAAATTATTTTTTTATGTCACATATAAAGTACATAAAGATAATGTAAGTGGACCAGATAGCTCATAGTTTGGATTGCTAATTATTGCTGTCCCTTTTTCCATAAAAGGCTTAAGAGGTTTGTTTGTGTAGTTGTTTTACCTTGCCCCATTGTCCAAAGAGATAAGAGTTTGACTTTGCCATAAGAGAGCAAAGTGATGTGGCTGAAAGCTTCATAATGGTTTTCTTATCAATTTCCTTTTGGCATAATTTTTGATGTGAACATATGCTTACAGAGTATAAAATTAAATTTCTGTTGTAATTCTTATGCACTTATAATTTGGCACAATATTTAAATAATGTAAAAGACAGAATGCAAATCGTAATATGTCCTTTAAATCCCTGGAGAAATGAGGCATGTCTGATTTCTAAAAGCACTACTTTTCCACACAACAGCCAAACATATTGAGTGGTGTGTCTCACCTAACATTTTAAAGATTCAATTTAAATTGTTCTGAAGAGATGGCTTACTTTGTTGTAAAGATATGAAAGAATTGCCTGTCCGGAGCTTTGTCAAAGGTAGATTGTCTCATGAAATATCAAACCCTTGCATTATTTGGACTAGCACCATTAATATGAAGTGATAGTATTCAAAGATTATTCCAGGAAGAATTTAAAATTTTATGTAGAGAAAGAAACAAGGAGGATTATTTGCCACCAGCAACACACAGCTGTTGTCAGTGTGTTTTTTCAGCTTTATCTCTTAATAATAAATCTCTCTTGTTCTGTCTAAAAATATACTAGCAAAAAAGGGCAGTGTTGATGTCTACCATACCAAAGAATAAAAATTAACTCAAGAAATAGCATATGACAAGAATGGAAACAGAACAACACAGAGGGAAGAAATAAATGTGATGTTCTAGTTCTAGCTGAAAAAGTTGGGTGAGAAAATACATATTTTTAAGTGGTCTAATCAGCTGTACCACAGTTGTAGCACCAGTCAGCAGCCTGAATGAACTGTCACATTCTATCAGAATGCTGTTGAAATCTATAGCTTAAAAATAAACAAATGAAACTTGGATTTTTGAAAGAATATGATTTATTATGCATAAAAACGTCAAATTAGTTTTCAGAATTGCGAAAGGGGCACAGTCAAGTATGGAGGCAGGAGAGGATGGGCTTTAAAGAACTCCTGAGTCCAATAGGACTTTGTTTCCTTCCTGTGAGGAGTGATGCCTTGCATGGCACTGATCACACTCCTGTTCATGCCATAAAACCCAGTTCCTGCCCCTGCTGCTCAGGTTTTTGTGATCCTGAGAAAAATATTTACATTTATTTTGCTTCAGTTCCTGACTGTAAGAAAGGCAAAATAATAGAGCCTCCTTAATTTGTTCAACTCTGGGGCAGAGAGCCATGCATGGTTTATGGAGGATGTTCAAGATGTTGTAATTACCAGTTACAGATATTTCCAAACCATGTAGAAGTACCTGGGTTTTTTTTTGTATCTGCAGGGGAGCACAAGAGAGGGGAGCCCCTTCTTACTCAAGAAGAGCATCTTGCCAAGAAGTTTTCTTAAGGGGTAAAGAAGGATGAATTTCCTGCTCAAGATGATTTCTGGTCCCACCCTGCTCGTGGGGAGATGATAAATAAAGGGTACTGAAGAGTGACTCTGAGAAGGCAGACACCTGATTTATCAAATATCCTGAGCAAGCTCCTGCAGCAAACTTCACAGGAGATGACAGGGTTCTGACTTCTCAAAAGTATTGCTGCATGATTTGAAACACCCCTGCTCATCAGCCACGTTCAGCCTTGTGTAACACACCAACAACTTCTGGTGAACCTCACTGGAAGCATTCTGGAATAGCTGGTTGTCAGGGTGGGACACAACAGAATTGCCCAATGTGATTGATACACATAATTTCTGCACCCAACCTCACATCAGATGCAAAAATCAGTTGCATGCCTTAGACAACAGCTGGTAACTAAAAAATGGAAGAATTTTTGTGGGTAGCTTTTGCATGCCTTAGACAAAAGCTGGTAATTAAAAAAATGAACAATTTTTGTGGGTAGCTTGTGTTGAAACAAAGGAACCTTAGCTTATTCTGGCTGATGCTGATAATTATTAGTGGTCTGGTTTTGCTAACCAGTACAATCAAAATGCTGACAAATTTGGAGTGGCAATGCTAATCCAAATGATATATCTCAAGTCTGACTTGAGCATTGTCACAAAGGCAAAGTAGAGGTGGAAAATTCAGTTTCACTGGCAAAGAGAAAATAGTTTCTTATTGAAGGCTGCCAGAAAATTCAAGTTCCTCAGTAGTACAATACAGTTTAGATAAAGAAGATGCCTTTTCCAGGTATAGAAAAGAGTCCCAGCCTCTTATTAGTAATATATATGTGTTTTCTGTCATCATAACCATAGTTCACTGGAGTGTAGCTGCCCTGCATGGAGAAAAGGTGACAGCATTATCTTGGAAATTGAGCTTTTATATAGGGTTGGGCAAATTTCTCAAAGTCTGTTGAGGGAGCCTCCTTAATCCTTTGCTGCTGACTGCAGTGTCCTCTTCCAGCTGGTGAGGGTTGCCACAGTGTTCCAGTCATTCCTGGCCCTCAGCAAAGAGCCAGGGCTTGCCACCTGCTGGGCTGCACAGTTCCACACCCACAGAACACAGACCTGGGAAGGGGGGGAGAGGTTAAGGAAATATTTGTCAGTAAAATGGGACATTTTCATATGCTAGCCAACATAATCAATATAAATCCTGTTTTTATTTCATGTTAGCTCAAAGCATAGGTTCCAGTAGATTAAGAACATAGAGTGTTTGTTATAATTTTTTTTTTTAAGACTTACTAGCTCATGACTAATTATTAACCTTTTAGGATGTGTCTGCCTTGTTGATCAGGCTCCCTTAGCATTTTCATTTGGGACAGGAGTGTGCTTTTGAAGGGAATTGCTCCCTCCATTTTCCCCATTTACCACACTTTGGTTTACATGATGGAGTGGTGTGGGCACATAAACTGCATTAATTTTGGTTAAAATGAAACAAGAGATATGTTCCAACAGTGTATCTAATGTCCTGCAGATGCCAGTGGCTGCCAGGCCCATTGGCTCAGGTTGGAGTCAGCATCAATTACCCTGCCCAGGCAGGTACAGTGTTGAACTCTGCAGAGCTGCTCCTGTGTGCTGGGCTGTGTGCTCATGGAGACCTGGGCACATGAAACTGCTACTTAGGAGGAAAACTTCTACCTTTACATCATTAGATCATGTACTTACATATTTCCATTTTCCCCAGATATTATTCTGACTTCTTCAGCTCCCATGCAGCCTCTGTCTACATGACCTCGATGCTTTTTCCAGAGAAACTCAACTTTTGAAATGTTCCCAGAAATTTCTGTATCGATGTAGTTCAAGTATGTGTTGCCTGGTTGGAAAGTTCCCCTGCCAAAAAAAAAAGCACAGAAGTGATGCTTGGTGTTCTACACAAATGAGGGGGAAAAGAAAAATTGACCACAGGCAGTGTGGGGTGCCATAAGAGTTGGGGCCTTGAATACTACTGTTAGAATTTAATGAATTTTTTTATAGATTTGGTGAAATTCCTGTGCCTTTCAGGATGAAAACACATATCAGTTAGCACAACCTTTGTCAGTATTGCCATGATTTATTCTATATGTTACTTTTGAAAAATAAGGTCTATCTTCAAATAAATCCAAGACATACAGTTCTCTCAGTGTTTCTGGTTGCTCTCAACCATGAAGGAAATTGAAAATTATAGTTTACATTTGTGCCTTCTGGGCTATCACTATTCACTCTAACAGAACACACATTGCAATGTGACATTAACATTGAAATTATCTGTGGGCTTATGGCTGCAGTGGGGTATTTATAACCAAAGGTACTCCTGGTACAGACCAGTAACGGGGCTGTGTTCAAACACAGAGGAGGTGGGTTTTGTAGGATTGAAGCTGAGTTGCTGAGCAGCATCTGTTAGTGATTCAAATTCACATTTACTGGAAAAGGCCACGCTGAGTGGACAGGAATCCCATATTCCACCACAGTTCATGGGCAAGCTGCAACTTTCTTATTTTCTAGAGGAGGGGATAATTATGACTGTACATCACTGAGCTCTTTGTCTTCTCAGAGACCACCAAACCAAGTTTGAGTCCAGCAACAGCCACAGAGCTCTTGCCCACTTTGCTATGCTAACACCAGCCTCAGAAAACAAAGGAAAATGCAGAGCAAGAGGGGCCAGTATTGAATTTCTCAATACCTCTGAGGGTGTTCAACACCTCACAATGGCTTAAAGAAAATGGCTTAAATCAATAGCGAGACAGCATGGCTGAGTATGTCTTGAAAAAGCAAAAAGATTTTAATAAAAGAAGAAAATAATACAAAAAAACACAAAGAACAAAGCCAAACACAGTGTAGGGACAGGTCCCACACACCTACTACAACACCTCAAGAATGCACTGAGAAGCCTCGTGCTCTCCCTGAAGTACTGAATTATTTAGGTGGGGTTTTTTTTGCAAACAGCTCAATAGAGACAGCTACTTTTTTTGAGGAACAGGTAAACAGACCTATCAGTGTTTTTGCCTTGGCACTGAGTCAATTAATGTCAGGAGAGCAAAGAAACTTCCAGTGAAACTTCCTTGAAAGGTTTTGGGTGAATCGGAAATCCTTCCCTATATGGAGACACCTGCTTGGGTGTGGGGTGCATTCCTTACAGAGCAGCAAACAGATTTTTACCACAATCTGCAGTACAGGGAACTTCAATCACTTCTCAGCTACTTTTATTACCAGTGTAAATCACAGACCACACAGAGCAAGGTGACTCATGTAAAAATAGCTGTGTGTACATTCCATGTGATAACAGTGATAGAGCCACCTTTTCAACAGCCACATTAAACTTACTTGTCAATGGTGTATTTTTTTCTGAACCCATTAGTTCCAGTCAAGGCTACATCTATATTTCCCTTCATGGTTTCTGTTGCACAGACTTTGACGTGTATCTCTTTTCGCCAGCCTTGGGGAACAAAATCAAATGGATTACAGTTGTAAGGAGATTTCTTTCCTAAGGGTTAAATTTCTTACATGTTTCAGTGCCTCTAAGAGAGAGAAAAGGATTGCACAAATGCACCTAAAACCAAAAACCACCTGTGATAAACTGCAGTTTGTTTATTCATTTTCCTGTTTCCCAGTCCTGTGGCTGTTTCTACATTAATTACAACTAAAATTGTATTTCTTATTGTTCCCCGCCATTTTTACCTGATGAGCTTGGCAAAAATATCCTGAAATGTTCCCAAGTTTATAAACTTTTGCCAATAAAAACAATACAACATTTTGAAATTCGAAATGATGCACTTCCAGTATAAAATTTCTCCCAATTTCAGCTTTATAGAATTTTTAAAGCCACCATGTAATAACCAAGTCTAACCCAAAGGTGGGCATCATTTGTTCTGTTTTTACAATTATCTCAGCCTTCCCAAATAATGCTGGTACTGCATGTTCCTAACACCTAAAATTTTTAGATGCTTTATGGAAAGCAAGTTGTTAACTGCAACAGCTCTGCAGAAGTGTAAGGTCCTTTTTCACACATAATTCCTTGCCATTTTAGGATACACCACAAAATGAGCACTTACGAGCATATGGAGGGGAGGGCCCTGTGTTTAAATAAACCTTTTGCTGTTCTTTTTCAGTTTTATGTAAAAACTTATCAGCATGATGACCCATCAGTGGGCATCCTTCCTCTGGACATGGAAAGCAGTCTCCCTGGGGGGAAAATAAAAATGTGTCTTATAAGACATCATCTACTTAAATTTCACTTCTCAAATTTTAGGAAATTAGGGTATTACAGCTTTTTCCCAGGTTTTTATTTGGTTGGTTGATTTTTTTTAGGGTCTTGCTTCTCAGTTCAGATCATATCTTCAGTATTTATCATCGTGTTTGAAAAAGGAGTTGAGGTGGTCAGTCAGCTTTTTTCATCTTGTTGAAAATCAGAGAGAAGCAGGTTGGAAATGTGGCCTAATTCCTTGTGGTCTTGCACAGACAATAAGTAAATACCATAAAGAATCAGCAAGTTGTGCCTTGCTACCTGATCTGTAAAATCCAAGTAATATATTAATGTTTCACAGGATCCACTGGAAGGTTTTCTGCTGGTTATAGGATGGATGACCACATTTCCTGGGCGGTCTGGCTGGATATCTCACTCATATGGTAAAAATATTTATGTTTAGGAGCACTGAAGGTTGGGCTTTCGATTTGGGATTTGTTCTGTCAGCACTTTATCTATTGCCATGCAGAGCCTTAATGAATTTAATCTACCTGCATAGATCAGACAATCAGATCAAGACCTTGACATCCATTAAGAAAAGGTTAAAAAAGATAAGCATGAAAGCAGACTAATTGCAGTCAGAAATAATAGCATTGCTATATTTAGGCAGTTCAATTTTGGTATGTGGGGGGTTCTGTTCAAACTGGTATTTGTGAACCTTTGGCTATTTCTGCACTTGATGAAAAAAAGGCCAAATGATCATCATCCCTTCTCTATGGTGAAATTGCTTGGGTTTGGGTGTGGTCTGAATGAAGGTTCTGAATGTAGTTCTGAGTGTCCCCTGTGCCCATCTCCCATGATCCCAAGTGTAGAAGTTGTCCCAGAAATTATTAAAAGAAGAAGGGCAGGGCTGTAGGCCCTGAGATAAATCCAGGCCTGGCACTTACCAACACAAACTCTCGGTATGTGTCACACCGATACCCAACAAACCCATTGGGAGTGATGATGCTCTCAGCATAATATCTGAGACTTCTTTTGTGTCCACAGCCAAAAGATCTGTATGCTGGAAGAAAAAAAAAACAACCAACAACAACAAAAACCCAACAGATAAAAAGTGATTAAAGCAATACATTAACATAAAGCCCATGCCAAAGAAATATTTTGGGGTCTCTTTTCCTCAAAAGCACTTGCACATATAGTGATGTCTCAGGTAAAAGAAATAGCAATGATTGAAAGACATTTAAAGTGTGGGTTATTTGGTTTTGTAGTAAGATAGTGGTACTTATGCCTACATATAATTTTTTTCTGTTGGAAAGAGGAATTTTTTAGCAGAGGTGGGGATGCACCAAGGTGAAACAAGAAGCATTTGGGAATATTCCTCTTTGATATTTCAAAGACTGGAATATTTCCTTGCTACTGCTTTTTGTAAAGCATACAGTAGTTACAATGAAGTAGTTTTCCTTTTCTTACAGTTATCCCAACATAGTATTCTGTAAAATCACAGTTTCGACCAATTTCTAGAATTAAAGGTAATTTTAGCAATTATTTTAAATTCAGTGGCTTTTGGTGTTTTTAAATGCTAGAAAATCTGCAGTCATTTGATAGCAATTGTGTGGAATCCTCTGAAAAGCAGGATATTTGGCAGTATGTCCTTGATTTTGTCAGAACTCTTTGAAACAAGTACTTTTTTCCCATTAGACTGAAATTTATAAGCAGCCAGTCAGGAAAGAAGAAAGTGCTATTTGGGTTATATTTACACATCCCTTATAGCAAATGTTGTTTTCCTTGATTCCGAGGTCTCTCCTATATCAAAACGCAATATACTAAAATGAGGTTGTTTGTATAAAAATGGGCTCTGTTCTGCTTCAGCCCGTGGTGGGGGCTCACCAAACCACAGGGGGAGGTCTGGGAGGCTCTGAAGTAGTTGCAAGCTAGCACAGTTTGTAGTAAAATCAAAATTTCCCCTAGTGACAATATTTATGCATCTTAAAGATAGACCAGTTGGTGTTGACCAGTTGACACATTGTTCTTTCCAGAAGGAGACAAAAGAAACGCCACGCTAAAATCTCTCTGAAAAGTACTTGTTGTCTGTTTTTCTTCAAAATAATCTACATCATCAAAGCTTCCTGAGTATGTTTTCTTTGTAGCTCCTTCTTTAATTCAGAAGGGTTTGTGCTTTTAAACCCTCAGCTCTTACAGCTGGCTCAATTTATGTTAGTGGCAAATTCACTTAACACCTATAGCCTTTCTACTGCATCAAAAACTGTGGGGAAAAAGTCACTAAATATTATTTCTGAAGCACTTCATGCATAAAAACACTACCTAAATGTAAACATTAGCAAACAAAAGAGAGGTTACCAAACAAAGTAAGGTTTAACCAAGAAGAGGGAGTTAAGGCTGTCACTATTTTTAGGAGCTGCATAAACAGCCAACTCCATCTGCTCGTGTTCAATAGAGCTGAGTTTCTCCTTCATGACAAAGCCTTGCAAAGAGCCTTGTGAAATGTCTCTGGAAAATATTTAATTTCTTGATTTAAATGCAGACATTTTTATGCATTCCAGTTGGAAAGTGTTTTTGTTCCAAGTGACTTTGAGCACAACCAGCTTTCAGTTCTCTTTGTTACTAAGTTCTTGACCAGTTCCAAGGGAGAGCATTTTTGAAAGCAAATTATATAACAAGTGGTAGGGATTTCAAAACATTTAGCTGCGAATAACAGATGTTCTCATTTCTGTAGGTTAGGATCAGAAGACAGGATTTTGTGGATCTATTGTACTGGATCCCAGGGTAATTCTGATTAGCTGCCCAGCTTTCTTTGAAGAACTACTAATGGAGCAGTCATTTTATCGTCTTTTATATTTCTAACCTTGAGCTGTTTCCTTTGAAGAGACTAAAGCTTGATGGCATGGACGAATCCCAGTAACATTGGGAGTGATATCTTCCTAGGGAGAAGGAGATCTCAGATTTTAAAATACTCATTTTTGGACTATCCATGAATGAAATTTTACCAGTCCTTCATGTGAGGAATTCCCACTGAGGTCAGCCTGTCAGCACAGTGGGAGGCTCTTAGAAAGCCTGTGATGCACAATTTTGCATGCTTTAACTGAAGTTTTCATCTAGAATTTGCCTTGGTTAATACAAAAGAAAATTGGAGGGTATTTCAGAGGCAGCTTTGAATGTTCAATTTTTGAGCATTGTCTCCCTTTTCCAAATCTTATCCTAGCCTTTATTTCTAACTGTAACTTATAATGAGGTATTACTTCTTTAAAATATATTTACCTCTCATCAAGTCATTGATATCCCGAGTTGCAGGAGGTACACGAAGCTGGTTGCATCCTGGCATCTTCTTCCCACCATTTGGGTAAAAATCCAGGTGGCCACAAGTCTGAAGAATCCCTGGAGCTGAAATGCACAATGGATCCTGGGCAGATCACTCTCAGGTGTTCTGTAGCCAACCTGTGTGCCAATGGCAGCCTTTAAATGAAAACTTACCAAAGTCAAAGAAAAGATGACCAGCATGAGTATGAATTATATCAACAAATTTTGCATCTGAAGGATCCAGCCTAACCATTGCGGGGGTGTACTGGAAAAGGGGCCCAGCTGGATCCAAACCTAAATGAATGGAGATACATCTGATTGAGTAAATAATTGAGTAAATGATATGTGTATCATCACATACAGGTTATGTATGCTATATATGTGATTACATTTCTGCATTTCCTCCACATATAAAAATCCATTTTGTGGTCCACAGCTAGGAAAAGCAGGCAGGATATTAATAGAAAGTTGAGTGAAGGCATTGCAGCACAGCAAAATGCTGATGGCTTCTTGGCTGACTTTTTGGGAAGCATGATATAAGAAGAGGTTTGGTTTGGTGGGGTTTTTTTGTCATTTTATTGAAAAATATGGAATCTTCATATGTTACTCTGAGTGTGTAGATTTATTTACGCATTTTTATTTGGCAAGAAGTCTATTTTTATTTCCAGAATATCTTGGTTGAAAATGGTATCCCTTCACTTTGGTGTCAGTGAGGTCTCTTTGGAGATAAAGAAACACAGCTCTGATCCCACTTTCCCTGAATTGCTCGTGTGACTGCTCATTGTGTGCATGGTTTAGACAAAGCAATGTCTGTGCAGACAAAAGCAGAACATAGTGAGTTTTTAAAAGAAAGAGATGTGTGACTGTGTCACAGCTTGTGTGCCACCATGCTGGCTGGACACAAATAACACATAAATTTGTTATTTATGACAAACGAGCACATTGCACTCTGTATTGTATGTTTGTAAAAGCAGCAGTGATTCTTCAGTTCTCTTAAGTTGTGTGAAAATATAAAGTTTTATCAGCTGAAATAGCTGCAGTACCTGTTATTCTTCCAATGCCAGGTTTCCTCCTCCCTGCCTCCCCTGCAACATGTGCTCCAAGGCTATGGCCAATGAAATGGATGTTGGCAGGAGAGTAGCCATACTCTTTCTGTGCAGGTTTATGGAAAGGAGAAAAAACCAGTGTGGGTATACAAGCCAGTGACACTGCAGCACGTCCCCATGCAGTGCCAGGACATGGCCAGATCACAGGGAAATGGAGACGAGTGTCCTGGTGGAAAGTTACAGTTCTGGGTGATGGGATCTCTACCTAGAGAGAAGCAATTCCCCATTCATCTCACCCCTCTTCATTTTCAGGGTGTTCATGGCTATTTACCATCTTATCCCAATGCACTAAATCTAGGGGATTTAATTTTTCATTTCAGATTTTCAAACCTTTTGAACTGCTGGAAAGTTACGTTAGTTTTTCAAAATCAATTATGACACTAAAGCAGGTGTTTTCATTTGTGTGGGATTAGAGCCCTTTGGACCTGCTTTACTGGGTATTCCTTGCTCTTCCTGGCCCTATTGAATCAGACCTAAAGGTGCCACTCTGAGCACTGCCTTTACCATGTGGAATGTGCACATTCCAGGGATATTTCCTGTACCTCGAGGAAGTTCACCAGGTACTCCAGCTCGGCCCCCACCACGCGGACATTGTTGACGGCGTCCGTGTACAGACCACTGGAGCCGCCCCTCCAGTCTGTCAAAATGCAGTTCACGTCTTCAGAGTGGAACATGAACTGGTGGAGAACAGGAAAGCAGCAGAGAAGGAGGAAACAGGCATCAATTACAATTGTAGCAGGGCGTATGTGAACTGTATTTTGTTTTGTTTGTGTGACTGGTGATGACGTATCTTTAGTAATTCCTACTGATGCTGAAGATCAACACAAGGAGGCAGAGCGGAGCCAGTGATTAGAGGGCACTCACAAGCTTCCTTCAGCTCTTCTCTCCATTCCAGATGCCTTGGCTGGCTCTAAGGTACCAACTTTTCTTAATGACAGTACCCCTATTACGAAAATAGGTCCAAGCTTTATTCATCAAATTTTTTATGCTTTGATTATCTAAAAAAATTCTCAAAATATGTGCTTGAATTGTTCAGCCCTGAAGTTCATACATTATAACCAAAATATTCTATTTAGACACTTCCGCCAACAGAACTTTCTGATTTCGTTTTTTTTCTGAAACAATTTCATTTTTCAAATGTGTCAGAGTAGAATGAAACCAATCTTCTGAACAAAGCCTTTTGGTTTTATTAGATCAAATGTGTCAGTCAAACTGACACGTTTATTGTGACCTTTTGCTGAGGTGAGAAAACTCACTCTTTTTTCCCCCTTTATTATTGGCAAGGAATTGAAAAATCAATTTATTATAGCTTTCCCTGTGGAGGTAAATGCAGCAAAAGGGCATTCAGCAGAAGGCTGAAGTGCACTGTGCTCATAGCCAGGAACAAGACAGTGGCCATGTGGAACTGGGCTTCATTCTGACTTTTGTGTTCCTTATATATCTCCTGAACTAGCAAGAGAACAGAGGTGTAAATTTTACATGGGAATTTTAAGCCAGATGTGGATATTTAGATTTTCAAATACAAGCAAAATGACTGTCAAACAATAATTGTACCTACCTTGCAGATGCTTGTTATCCAGGGGAGATCTGCTCCAGCAAGGTGGCCGTGTATGATGAAACGAGTTTTCCTGTGGGCTCGGAAATTCGAAGCTTTTATAGTTGAAGGGTTTGTAGCTGAAATTTTCTGTGCCAAGAAATTCAAAAAACCAACAAACACAACAAGGATGTGACTGTTCCATCCCACTGTACATTTTGATAAAGGCCAGAGTACCCCAACGGTTAGGGCATAGTTCTAGACCTAGAAGAGATGGGTCTCATTTCTCATTCCTATACTGCCTTTTCAGGGGAAATCAATTAATCACTTCAACAAATGCTTCACTTCCTCTGGTTAATTGAACTAACGATACTGGCATCTTTTGCACAATGCTTTGTGATATACTGGTACAACATGCCATGGAAGAACAAGATATTATCAAACTTGGCCATAAAAATGCAAACATAGCATCTTCTGAAAGGTATTATGTGGTTGACTTTGAAACTATACCTATTTTTCTTTCTTTTTCCCTTTGAAGATAAGACCTTCATTCCTTCATTTATCTTTTATGGGAAAGCCCACCAGGCTTACCTACAGAGGCTGTAGGTATTTTGGTGTGTATTGAGAAAAACGGCATTATTTTCTTTTAAAAATTCTGAGTACTAGCTCTTACATGTTTTTTGTTATGGTTTTGTTTACTTAAAAGGGGTATGTCATGCACTAATTAGCAGATATCTCACCTTCAGTGAAAGACTGATTTGTTATAACCTCACAGGCCCTCTCAGCTGGTGGAGCTGAACTTGTTCTGAAGTGACTTAATAAACACCTCTGCAGATTGTGACTGCCACTTATGTAAAACTCCCTTAATTCTGGATGCTTTAACCTGTAACAACTTGTGTTAGAGGGTTGTGATTAATGTGTTGTAAATATACCTGGATCCTCAGAGAGCTGAAATGAGGAAAAAGGAAAAAAAAATGGAAGAAAATGATCATGTGTCTAACACAGAATTGGAGGTTCTCCCGGGAGTCTTATGAGCAAAAATATGCGAGAAAAGAAACTGTCCCTACAATTTATTGAATGTATTGTACACTGTCGGTATTTAAAAACAAAGGATCTCCTTACTTGGTATTTCACCCTGTTATCTCTGGTGTAAAGAAGGAAATTTGTGTTCACAGCATCTGGAGAGTTGGGCAAACCTGCCAGTTGTCTCCCTGGGATCCCAGCCCATGGAGGGCTGTCTGAAAAGCATCCAAGCCTTTTGTAGCAAACTTCCCCTCCTGTGGTGCACAAAGAAAAAGACATTAATGTTCTGGGAACGTCACAGGTTCTGTACACAAAGCTGGCAGGAGAAGGTTGACACCAGGAAAGCCAAAGAAGCCTGATTTGGATTAGGATGGCACTTATGAGCATTTTTCATTGAGGGGATCAGTGGTGCTTGAGTGCTTGTAGCAAGGACCTCAAGTTCAGGAATGCTTCCTGCTGCAGACAGAGCCTGGAGCTCAGCCTGGTGAACTCAGGATGTGTTTGGTCCAACATACTGTTAACACAGTCCTTGGAAAAAGACAATAAAATCTTGATCCAGGGAAGAAACCAGATTTTCCTGTCAGCACAGAGTAGCCCGTTAAATCAGTCCTAAAATCCAGGGATTATCTAAATTGTTATTTCTTGCACAACGGTTCATGAAGGAGCAAAAAGAAATCAAAACATTAAAACAGATACTTCTGGTTGCTCCACAATGGACATTAAACACCTCCCTTATCTTTTTATCACCATAAAATTTTATTGGAAGCAGTAAAGTGGAATTTGAGTGGAAGCTTAGAGCAAAGCACAGCCTCAGGAAGTGTGGTCTGTGCCTGAAGGACCAGTTCCACAATTTCCATTGTGCCTACAGTGATGGTGCCAATATGACACGTGGGTGTTGCCATTAATTGTCATCCTTCCACGCTGTTATAGCACAACAGTTGTGAAACCCCAAGTAATTTTCATTGCTATTAAAAAGTCTATTCTTTCCTGTCATTAAAGAGGTATTTTGGACCAAGACTATTTTCTTGTTCTCTGCATAGCACTGTCAAGAGTGGGTGCCCAGGCTCTCTTTACCAGGGTGAGTGAGTTGAAGGTGGGTACGGGGAAAACATTCTGGAAGAATTTCAATATTAATCTGGATGTAAAAATATCTTTCTGATTCCCATTCTGTTTGCTACCTGCAAAAACCTTTACAGAATTAAAAAGTAATGAGTTAAATGTGGGAAAGACACAACGTGACTCAGTGGTCCTAATGAAGAATTATGTTAAATCCATTCCAATGAACAGGCTTTTTTCTAGAATATATATATCCTGGTGTAAGCTGCACATAATTTTTACTCTTTGTAGACTTTATTCATTATTTGTCTCACCTCTGGCTGCATTGAGAAGAAAAAGAGTAGTGATCCATACTGCAAGCATCTGAAGTGAATAACACAATTCAAACATAGTTGAAATTAGAATCTGGAATTCACCTAAGGGCTCCCTTAACCCATTAAAACCCCTCAGAACTCAGTGCTTCAGTCACTTACTGAGTTAGATCCAAAAAAACAACTCTTCCTCAAAAATAGTAAGGTTTCAAGAAGATAGTTTTGGGATTATTTCTGCTTGCCATGGAGATTTTGCATAATCAGGGTATCCTATAGGAATCCTTAAAGATTATCTTCCTGTCCTTGACAAACAGAAACTTTTTTTCTCTGTGGAGCTGCAGTTTATAGAAATCCAAATTAAATTCTTACAGGATTTGCAACGACATATTACAGACTGAAGTTTATCCTAGGATTTCATAGAAAAGTTACTCACAGAACTGCCATCAATGACTGCATTTGAAAAATAACCCCAAGAAACAAACTCAATTTGTGCTTATAAATCATACATATGGTCTTGAGGACTCATTTTGATCATTGCTATCAGCCATGCCTGCTTATCAGCCCTCATCTGCCTGATCACTTAATCACCAGCTGATAGGTAAGCATGGGGGTAAATGGAACCCATCATTTACTCCAAGGTGAAGCAGGGAAAGTCTTTTAGGTGCTGCCTCACTACTACCATGAGCAACATATCTTCAAAGGAAAATAGATAAATCTTTAAAAAATCTGATGTCATGCCCAGATCATCCAAACAGTGCTTCACAGGCAGAGCCCTGCATCCCCTTCCTGACCAGTCCTCCCAGTCCCCTGAAGTCCATAATACACTATTAGGAGCAAAGTTCACCCCTGTGAAACCAAGTGCAGGTTCAAGGACGTCCTGCTTCCATTTCCTCCCCTCCAGCCCCTCACCAAATACCCTACCCCTCACCATCATGATGCTTATTTCAGTTCCTTAGATGTTCTTGGCTCCAGTGCATCCCATTTTACCTCGGCAAGGCTCAGAGCAAGTTCTCAGGGTGAACCTCTCTGCTGCTTGTGGCAAACCTTGCAGAAGCTCTTTGAAGAGCCTGGAGAGAAGCAGGACAGCTCTGTGCCTGCCCTCCAAGGGCACGTGGCAGAGGGATGCTCACAGTCTGCTGCTGCACAATGCTTGGATTCCCAGCTGCATCTGGGGTTGTGTTGGGTAATGCCAAAAGAGATTTCCTTCTGTCAGCCTTCATCCGAGATAACACCAACCAGGTCTGACCAGTTGCTGCGTGACTCCACCCACTTAATGCAAAGTTTCAAACAGCCTGTTGTTGTCCTCCACTGGTTATTATTTTTCAAGGTAAAAGTTGCTGGGATCTGTGATGTAAACACTGAACAAACACAGGGCCTTTCAGGACCAGTGGGGCTGCTCATCTTGGTGAGATGCTGAGTTGAGACTGTGACTTAACATCACACCAATAGCAGTGGGAGAGCCCCCATCCTTTGCATTCCACTCCACAATTTTAATAGCAAAACTATCCTTCCTGGACTGCCTTAAATAACCTACAGTCTTAGGCAAAACTTTCAAATTTGTGTTTGATATCTAAGTCTGCTCTTGCAACATGAAGATACAAACAAGGTGTTTTGGGATGAGTTAGCATCTGTTTGCAAGGTTCAAACTGTCAATTGAGAAAATGCAGAAAGAAGTATGAAAAATTATTAAAAAATTACATGGCTTAGTCTGTCACTTGTTATTTGTTCCTCTTGTAGATCTCTTATCTCTAATTTTGCTACTAGATGAATTACCTGACTTTTCTTTGAAAAGGTGACAGAAATACTTTTAAAGAGAGGAGAATAGTTCCTGGGGCAGATTGTCACCACATTCAATCACCATGAATCTTCATAATTAAATTGTATTAATTGCAGTAATTTTATTTTTTAGTGTTTTGATAATGATGTCATTTCACATAGTACTATATTGTTGTTATACTATTATGTTCACGTTTCTGATCAGACTTTCCTAGAAATCTTTGTTCCTGTAGGTGTATGTGGGGCTTCTCCAACCTAAATGATTCTATAATTCTTGGTAGACACCAATGAGAAACCTGCATCTCCACATTTTAATGTTAAATCCTTTAAGTATAAGGGTGACTATTGAAACCTCCTAAGACAAGGGTGTAGAGGAAGGGGAGACTCCCTTTTTGGTATAATCCTTTCCACTGACTGATGAGTTATTCCATATCTAGCACACACAAATATGAACTGGGTTAAAGTGATTCTTACAAATGCTAGGTACAAAAGCATTTTCAAGGTTTTCCATTCTTTTTTTACAAAGCTAGCCTTGAAAGGTTGCCTTCTTCACCTGTATATTGTAGAAGCAAATATAACTTCCAACTTTGTGTCCCTAACAGAAAATTGAGAATCAAGGTTAGTATGGAGTTCAGGGAATTCCGATTCATCTCTTCAAGACTAAGTCCAGTAAAGTGTTGAACTAGTCACATTAAAATTGAGTTATACTCTGCTCACATAATTAAAGTCTGTTGTTGGGTTGAAAATTGATCAGTTAACCAGTGATCCACAGAAGTTAAGTAAACAAAAATGAAGAAATGTTTAAAAAATGCACACACACACAAAAATCTGCTTCCAAGTTATCCTAGGTCATCCTGGACAAAACTGGGTTCAGTGATAGTTAACAGAACTCAGAATAATAATGTGTGATACACAGATCTCTGATAAAGAATCACATTTGAAAGTACTTAATGCTTGTTTTTTATATCATTAAGAATTCATAGACCAAGAAAGGTTGATTTATTAGAATTTAAGTGCCCCGCAGAAAATTAGTATCTAATCTTACCTTCTGATCTAATACTATTATGCATAATATTGGACCAAACCCTAATTTCATTCTATCCTCACCATTTCTTCACATTCAGAAGGAAAGTTTATTCCACAAACAGGTCACTCAAACTTTTAAATGAATCTAGTTGATTCAATAAATTTTTCTTGAACAATTTGAATTCATAGATTTTACCTATGCAGCGTATTTTGGTGCCTGTGTTCTCAGGGGAGCTCAAGAAATGTGAACAACTCATTACATTAAGAAGCCTTCCTCAAACCTGGTATTATAGTCCCAAACCATACCTGAACCCTCTGCTGCAACATGGACTGAACTGTAGTCTGGTGGTGCAGGTTTCAGACCACTTAGAAGATTCAGTGACTTTGCCATGTTAAAATTAAAACAGCAAAATATTAAAGGGGTTTTGATTTAAGGTAGGATGAGGACACTGCTGTCTCATGTCCTAGGTGTAAACGTGTGCTATGCAATTCTTACAGATCAATTCCAGCCAGTGCTGAGCATCAAATGAAGTTTAACTTACCCAGGCTTTTCTCAGAACACATGAAGTGATTATTTAGTGACATTTCTGCTGCCTTTCAGCAGCCCGTGAGACACCACAGCCCTCTTCCAGTGTTTGAGACAAGGTTACTGGGGAAGCAAGGTATCCTCATATTTGTAACAAATTACTCAGAGGATTTACTCCAGCTGACAGGCATGAAATGGGTTTTCCATGCTTGTTTACTAATACCAGGAAAGCTCACAGCTCAGCAGCATTGTCAGACGTCAGCACTTCTGTGCTGGCTTCTAGAAATCTTTGCACTTTAATGGGGTTAAATGCTTCAGGATTATCTGGGACCTGGGTAGAAAGCAGCGAGCAACAAAATGCTGACTCTCCATCCCTTAGAGATGCCTGAGAATTTCTCATCCATGATCTTGTCCAAGCTGTCCCTGAACTCATGCACAGCTCCAGCACACCCAGCATCCTGTATCAAACACTTTGTTATTGTACAACTGTGAGGAGAACCATTCCTTTCCTTTCTCTTCAGGTGTGCAGTGCCAGCTTCATTTCATGCCCTCTAGTACTAGGGTGGAAGGAAATGAACAAGGCATTTCGTGTTTACCTTCTCCATGATCCTCTTCTTTTTATAGATGACATTCACACCTTCATCTCTGTTTTTCTGTTTTTCTCTTATACACCAACATGGGAAAATGATTGCTTATTCCATCAGGCAGGACAATTAATACTAATTGCTTATTCCATTAGTATTTTTTTCTAATTACCAAAACCAGCAAGGAAAATTCCTTCTGCCCTGAAGTTTTATCAATGAATGTGTTTTCATGAGGGATGAAGTGGCCAAATGTGGAAGAAGGTTCTTTCTGCAGCTAAAACACAGCTTTGTGCATTCTCTCCTAAAATCTCTCTCCTTTAGCAACATCTGTAATCATCTTACATGAAGAGGTACAGTGCATATAATATCCTACAATTAAAAAGTGGCCTAATAAGGATAATTCAGGCAAGTTATTGTTTCAGGGTTGTTTATTTTTTTTTTCAGCTTTTCTCTTAATTTTAATTGCACCACTGTCAAGTCTTGATCTAGAGAATTAATTTTCTGGGCAGGGACCTGCCTATCTATGCACATTGCAGGGTGTATAATTCAGTTTTGGGTGTATGAATAATGTGTGAATATTATAGATACTAACAGTAATGTAAAGATCACCTTTTCCAATATATCAGTTGTAACAGATTTGAATTAAAAAAATCTTAAATACCAGCAAGTATTTTTCTATTAATTCCAGTCTGTTTAGCTGCTGAAAAGGATATGAAAGGATTGTTATTCTTTATATCTGCTGTGCCTTTATTATGATCCAGCTTCTAATACTTTTATTGATGCCAATCCCAATGGGATGACTCATACAATAAAATACTTAGCTAAAAAAAAATGTAACAAATGTTAAGTTCCATTTACTTTGTATTTTAATGCCATCTAAACTAACTGTTGTTGCATGACATACTTGCAACTTTCATGTAATCCCAAGTCTTTTTCTGATTTACATGGGGTAAGATCTGACATTTGTATCTTGATAAAGAAAATATATTTATTCCTGCAGTTATGCCTTAGTTTTCATCAAAGAGAATTCCAGGTGAATTAGTTGGTCATCATTTTCTGTGATAAAACACTCTGGTACTCAGTGCATATTCTGAGGACAATATTGAATTAAAAAGTACAAAATAGGGACCTAAGGAATGTGATATAAACAGAAAATTTTAAATCTCCCACAGCAAGGTATTTTAAGGCCTATGGGCACTATGTGAATTGATCTAATTTTTTTGGATTCAAATTAGTAAATTACAGTGCAAAAAATGAAAATAAGAAATTATATTAATTTATACAAGCTGTTAGTCACAATTAAATGGAAACACATAACAAAACCCCCAGATGGTTCCATATCAGACCTTTGATGTGATATGGGGCCTGATGTTTGTGTGTTTCATTGTCATTTTGCAGGTTCTGTTCCATCACATTCCTTTAACTTCAGTCTAACACTGCCAGTTTCCATCAGGGCACTGTTACGTTTGTGCCACTGTAAGTATGTTCTTAACTACTTGTGGTGTGGCCACCTGCAATGCTTTCATAAAATTTTGTGGCTTTTTGTGGTATCCTCTCCACTTGTGACCACAGGTTTGTGTTTGTGACTCATTCGTGTTGTGTTCAGCAAGGAGGTTGCAGTTTGGAGCTGTGATTTAGAGATTTCTTCCTCAGAAGAACTCCTGGAAATGCTGACAGAAGGAGAAGCAGCATGTGGATGGTTCCCAAAGTCTGCTTGGTGCCTCTCACTGGATTTGCCACTCCCTGAACAAAAGGATGGCTTGCACAGGGAATATTCTTTTATCATATTTGCTGATAAGAGCAACAAGGCTGACTGTAAACAGGAGGGCTTCTTTATTTTGCTTTTGAATACTGTTGTTTCTTCAGGCAACTTGAGTTTTTAGTATACTTTGAGAATACTATCAGAAATTTGTTAATCTGTTGGTCACTACTGGAATTAAATCCAGTAGGTTGGTGTCAATGATGCACTGCCTTTGCCCTCTGCTATTTTTGCAAAACTCCTTTGAGAGAGGCCAGCTAATACAGGGTAGACTGATGAAAAGTTTATAACATCTTTCTGTAAATAAAGTAATGAAAAAGCTACTGGATGACATCCACTTATTTTGCAGGCCAGTTAAATCAGTATCACATTCAAAATGACTTCTGAAAAATTGAGTATCATCATTTTGATTTTAAGCCTTTTGGCTTTGAAGTTAAAAAACAGCTTTTGCAAAAAAAAAAAAAAAAAAAAAAAATTGAAGAAAACAATCATGAGTAACAGGGAAATCTTTTTAAAGGGCTTCCCTAAATGAGAGTTATGAGGCAGGGCTGCAAAGCATGAAGTCATTTAAGCCTAAGGAATGTGGGAGTGGGATGTTGTAAGCAGCACAGCACTCAACATTACCACACCAATTAGACTTAATAAGTTTAACTGGAGTATTTCACAATGTGAGTCCAACCCAACCTCTTTTTAAGTGATCTGAAGTGATTGTCATTGTTTTCAACAAGCAAGGGTACAAGGCTCTACTGCAGTATTGATTTCAGGGTTATATAGCTGTTTAAAGGTGTATATAGCTGAATCTGAGTGCATGCAAATGTCTGAAAAAGCTGTCAGATTTCAGTGATATTTCAGTGATCAGTAACTGGACAGGGACTAAACATTAAGGGTGAACAACTGGAGAGTGAAAAGCTTTAGGGCTGGTTTCTGTGTGGACTTCCTGCTTCTAAAAACCAGTTAGGTGGTTTGTGAACACATCACTTGTAGGTGATTGCAGCATGCAGGCCTTGATTTTTCAAGGAGCTGTGCCTGTTTTGGGATTATTCAACACTTACATCTTATGAAAAGAAATGGCTACTTCATCATCCTCCTAGTGCATTATAACAACAATGTGATGTGCTATGGAGTTGCTTACCATGAAGTGATTTGAGCAATGCTGGAATGTGCAAAGGAGGAAGTACTGATTATTCTGGGAATTTGCAATGCTAGTTATCTACAATGTATATAAGTGTTTTAAGCAACTATCATCTGCTTTCTGTTACTATCAGCTGGACTACAGTTTAATTTTGTTGAGATTAATGAAAAACACTTAATGATCAAAGCTAGAATTATTGACATTACCAGAGGTGATAGTCAAATGACACCTGGACTGTGAAATGGCAAGGGGAGCCTTGAACACAGATTTGGGATGAGAAATGCTGTTAGCCAGGCGTTGGGAGCCAGGGGTTGCCAAAATCCTGAGGACTACTGGTTATATGAAAAGCAGACAGAGCCTGCATCAGAGGTAATAAAAAGTAAGGGGTCTGCAGACAGCTTGCTCCACTGCCTCCAGATCTGAGCCTGGCCATCAGAGCTTGGCCCAAGAAGATGCAGTATTTGGACAAGAAATCAAAGTCCCTCCTCATTGCTGGCAGTTTCATGGGTTCTGAGAAAACCAGCTCTTTTTTTTTTTTCTCTGAAAGGCTTCCTGCCAGCTTTAAAAACACACATCAAAGGGATTGTTCTTCATCATGTACCTGATGCCTCTTCTTTAAATAATAATTCTCTATTTGCTTTAAAACAGAAAATTTACCAAGTGGTGTAAGCTAATGCTTTGTCTTTATTTATTTTTGAATTTATAATACAGAATTAAGGTAATATGGAAGATAAAGGCCTTTATAGTTTTTTAGTATAACACTGCTTTTAAAATAACTGGAAGTGCATTCACTGGCATGAAATCTTAAATACAGTAAAAATGTCACTTCAGGGTTCCTTGGTTTTGCCTTTAGAAATTTTCTCTGCTTTTCTCTGTTTATCCCAGAAAGATTTCCTATGGAAGCTTTTCTCTTATCCTGCAGCAATATTCTACAGACAGCAGAAATTTAATAATCTAAATTATTACTTCTTATGCACTGTGTACATGGGTGCCTTTTAACTTGCTTGCTGCAGTCTGTAAGATACACGAGTAAGATATTTACTGGGCATGCTTTTTGATGCCATTGAAATTAAGTAATTCAAGTGATAGAAGAGAATCCTCCATTGCACAATCCTCCTCTCCATTGTGTAAATGCTGATTACAGGGAACTCTGGGTCTCAAAGAGAAGCAATTATAGCCCTCCCCTTCTGCAGGGAGCACTTGCAAGATTGTCATTCACAAAGGCCAAAAAGTCATGGCATGTTTGGTATCCCATTAGAAGATAAAATTATTTCTTTCATTAATGATTCATTCTCCCTAACGTATTCAAAAAGAAAAGATGCAGCAATGAACAACTTCAGGACAGTGAGCAGCAGGGGAATGGCTATCTCAGTTACTGAACTTGGAGAGGGAACAAGCCCTGAGCTCTGCCTTTCTGTGCTATAAATGTTCATATGTCTCCAACTGATGCAATACATACATCTAGAGAATTGATAAGGAACGATAACATATCTCAGAAAGTGATTACTTTGTAAGAAAAATCAGGGTGTCATTTTATTAGAGGGCTCCCTGAATAGCTGAAGTGTCCTTCCACAATCAGCCAGGTGGATGTGTAAATACCAGAATCTCTGTCTACCCCTATTTTCAGTTGATTTGCATTGACACTCTGGTTCCTAATTACGTCTGGTGATTCATCTACTCCATCAGCCCTAGAAAGGAGCATTTTCTGGTTCTCAGGCTGGGGTCTATGCCCTGACAATGCTCTCATTGTACGAGGGGTGAGACCCAACCTGCACCATCCCCCTTCACACTGCAGTCAGCTGGGATAGGGAGCTGTGTGGGACACCACCCCTCCCCAGTCCTTAAACCTAAACTAAAAAACACCCAGCCTGCATTTCATTGCTGAGCAGTTCATTACTGCCTTAAAATAGCATAGCCTCTAAAAAATGCATTAATTTTCAGCTTGTCTCATTAGTTAATCCCATTAGACTGATATATGCAGGCATTTTATCAGTAGAATTGAAAGCAAATTCCTAGGAACATCACTTTTCTGGTTGCATTTCATGTTGTACAGCAGATCAAGAGATAACTTGAAAACACTCTTGCCTTGGTGTAGGGCAAACTTGGTCTCGTTTCTCGTGTTCAGATCAAAGGGCATCTGATGATGTTTCAGGGTAGGATAAATGAAGTAAGATGGTAGCACAGAGAGTATATTCTACTTTTACAACCAATTTGCATTACCAGTGTTCCTAGGAAGCTTTGCATGAACCAGGAATGCAAAAATGCCAGGCACTGCACAAGAATCATGTCCAGATACTTGCAGCTAATCTTAAATTAGTACAAGAACAACTAAGTAAGCAGTTCTTCCCTCTGGAGTTTGCACTACCTCAGAGATCCACACCTGAGACACAATGGCACTCCTTGGGGCTCAGTCTGTGAGGTGCTGTGACTGCCACAGAAGTATCATTTTACACACCCTGGCATTCTCAGATCAATTCACCACCTGCCTAAAGGGCAAAGATTTTAAAATATCTACTTAAAATAAATTCCAAGTAGTTTTTATTATCAGTATAATAAACAATGTCTAAGATAAACAGTATCTAAGGGCTTGAAGTACTGCAAGATTCCATGACGGTCTAGAAATGATAAAAGATTTTAACAGGCATGTATTAATCAGGGAAGGAAACTCTTGTTAAATGAACTTTATGATCCGGGTCTCGAAATGTGCTTGGAGTTTCCTCTGAAGCTAATAAGTATGATTACAGTTGTAGAAACACCTGAACAGCGCAAGCATTTTATTACTCAGGACAGGATCAACAACCATCTGTAGATATTTTATGCAGAAGAAAAAACCTCAGAAGTTAATAGAGAGGGTCATGAAATTGAGGGCAGTTTTGCATGCACCTTTTAACTCCACTTCAGAATAATTTCCATCATCCTTACCACCTGTTGCATCACAGCAGTACCCAGAGGCCAGAGGTGCACAGAGACAAAAGAGGACAATCCTGATCCTGACCAGGCAACAGCTGAAATGAGCAGGGCTGGAGGGAGCAGAGCCTGACAGTGATGAACCAAGCAAAGACTGAGGCAGCTGGCAGCAGTCATTGCTGCCTCCCCATAGCTGTCAGGAGTTAATGGGATTCTCTAGGTAAAACCATGCTGCAGCATCCCTTAGAAGGATTTAAAGGAAGCAGAGATGACAACTATTCTGATATTTTCATCCTTTCATGTTTACTGCTTCATGACATTCTTTCTGTGAAATTTATTCTAGTTTATACCTGTGTTCTATATATAAAATGTTAGAGCTGGTTGAATTTTCTTAAATCAGATGAGCTGCATCTTCCTATTCTCCATGAGTGAATAAAACCATGATGACTTATTTCCTTGCAGAAATCACAGTGAGAAACCACTTTTCCAGTAGTGAATTAGATACTGCTTAAAAACATCTTGGTGCTGTTCAGTGAAGTTCACATTCTACTGAAGCACCATGAATGAAATAAAATAAAATCTGGGAGTTTTGGCGAGTGAATGGCAGCATTTGCATGCAACCATATATCTACAATGTCAGTTGCATGTTGTTATTAGAGTTTAGGATATAAGGGTATGTCAGTGCATTTGAGATCTTAAAGTAGATCCACACAGTTGGCATATTCCAGTATCTTCTGTCAGGCAGAGAGTTACAATTTATATTATTTGAAGGGTGTAAAAAGTTCTATTTATGTACATTCAATTCCACAGGAATAAACCAGACAAGGACTAAAAAGATATTTGAATATGTCTGATGTCTTAGATCGTATTTGCTTGAGTATCTTCTGAGAAGTAAAAAATTGACCATTTAGTTCAACTTCAGCACTGAAGATAAAGTTGGAGACAACTGTGTTAAAAGGATTTAACAAAAATTTAAATTTGTTACTTTTTAAAGCAGTCTAGTAGTTGAGGTAGTTTCTCTGGAGATTTGAGGATGATTATACACACTACACTTTGTTATTATTATTATTTCTTTTTTGGTGCTATTTTGTGTTATAAAATAGAAGGAATATACACTGATTAAATTAGTGTTTTCACTGGTCATGGCATAGTTAGAGCCAGGAGCCAGAGTTACAAGTCACATTTCTGAGTGGTGCAGAGAGATGGATAACAGCTGATACTTCTAAATATCCTTCAGTGAAAGTCAAGTGGTTTGGTTTTTTATTGATGCTTTTTTTTCTTTTTAATGGCTGGTTACCTCAGGAAAGTGAATTAACAGAACTCTTTATTTGGTTTCTCAACTTGATTGTGCTCTTTGCACTGCCCCAATCCCTGCTTGAGCCAATAATGCCAGCCTTGGTTTGTTTGTTCACCTCTCCTGTGGTGGATGTACATCCTCCTCCTAAGTCACCCCTAGTCCTAGAACTCAAGCCCAGTGTGCTCTCATCTCCTCTCTCCTTCCCACACATCACCTGTAAAACATTCCTGAGCTCGGGGTCCTGTGTTGAGTATCACAACCATGCCCCCAGCTCTTCCCAGGGCAGCTGGAGCCTCACTGCAGGTGATCCTGGGTCCTGCCTTCATCAGGCTCCTGCTCTTCCTGCTGGGGCTGAAATGGGATTTTTAGCTCTTCTGTGATGCTTTGTTATTTGTTTGTGCCATGAGGCACCTGCTCACTTCCAGGTCCCATAAATAAATAGGAATGCTGGCAGTGAGCTCTAATGGAGCATTTTAGCTGTGAAGTCTCTGAGTCTCCAAGGGAAATGCTGCAAGGGGGTGCTGAAACTGAGCCACCATCACAGAGGTAAATTTGAGCCATTTTGGTGATCATGTAGATTTTCAAAATCTAGTGTGTTCTTCTGAACTTGGTAATTCTCTCTAGCAGAAAAGTTGGAAAAACCTGCTGACATAAGCCCCTGGAAAATGTGCTGAGGGTACAGGTAGGTAAGGCAAACAAATGGAAAAAAATCACTCGAATAAGTGACCAAAATAAGAAAACTCAGATTGAAAAAGACTTTCTGAAGGAGTGAAAAATGATTAAGGGTTTGAAAAAAGAATAGAACTGGTTGTTTTGGTCTCCTTTTTGAGTACTTGTAAGCATTAAGGAAGCAATTAGATACTTGGTATGTGTTTGGTTATAGAAGTACGGGCATGAATATGAGACAAGGTGAAGTTGTGAGGGTTTTTTGAAAGCTCATTCTGAAAAATGTCTCCATTTCTTGGTACTTGCTACCCTGTTCAGCTTAGTAACATCTCCTAGGTAAGGTATGTCTGGCTGTAGAAAGCAGCAGATTTTTTTAATGAGCATCACAACAATTACTGTTAATCCTCGACCACTTTCTTGTGAGGAGCAAGTTCACACTACCACCTAGTGCAATTCCTGTTCCAATGCAACAGCATTATTCTGTCTGCTGTCTTTCTTATTTATCAACTGCTCGGAATAATTAATCTATCTGAGGTATTTATTGAATTTATCATTAATTCTGTATTAATGAAAGAAACAGGCACACAACAGGACGGAATTTCTCCCTGTAGGTCCTCTGTAATTAGTACCCTGCCTTCCATGCTTTATCTGCCTATTTTCTCTCATGTATATAGCAATCTTAAGATAGCAATCATTCTGTAGCACAATAGTACACGCCTACACCCCTGCTGAATTATGCAGCTGTGGCTTTATATGAATGCACAGTGGTTGCTTTGTACAAACACCTTGTTAATATTTGAAGTGTGATTTGGAAAAGGAGGGTAGATTGTATTGATCTTATGTGCTGTGGTATAGCACAGGAGATTTACTGGTAAACCACCAGTAAATCTCTAAGTTCACAAGAATTAGCATTCTGGTTTTAACAAAGTACAATATGGATTATTGTTCTAATAATCTTCAATGTTATTGTTCAACTAACGTTGTTAATTCCAAGTGTGTAGCTGTTACTTTGGTGTTATTCTACTTCTTTCATGAAAGAATATATTTTTTTTAAAGGTATGTCCAATATACATACTCAAATGATATAGGAATTACTTAAATAAATTTCTTAAGGACAACATGTAATGCTGCTCCTTGCTATGGCTATGTAAATAATACATAAAATAATAATAATATAAAAAGAACATACAAACCCATTGTCCATTTCCAACGACTTTGGTGTTTGACTTTTCTTTATATTGGAATCCTCATTCGTCTCAATGAATTATTTTACTAGTCACAACTAGATATTATAATTTTTTAAAAAGAAGCTACAGAAGTTAATATTTTTTACTTTTATGTTTAATTCCCCAGCCTTACTTTAATGCTTTCTCAACAGGAAAAATACATAGAAAATTAACTTAGTGTTCAGCACAACTTTCTGAAAAATGCTTTCTGTAATACTATCTATATTTGCCCTTGCTCAAAAATATAGAATATATACTTATTTCATTTAAAGAAATAAAACAAATCTATTCATAGTAGTTCTGGTTGGAGTAACTAAACTCTGAGGGAAC
This sequence comes from Trochalopteron elliotii, assembly GCA_024734555.1. NCBI lineage: Eukaryota > Metazoa > Chordata > Aves > Passeriformes > Leiothrichidae > Trochalopteron > Trochalopteron elliotii. Next base: position 516,476 of record JANPWX010000042.1, read on the forward strand.
TACATATACTTTAATTCAATAAGAAAGTATTTTTTTTCACACCTCCTTTTTTTTGTGTCTCTTTCATTTCTGGTCTCCTCTGTAGAGACCAGAAGGATCAATCTCTCCATAAGCACACAAATAGCTGAGAAAATTCAGTAATTTGGAATTCCAGTGTGATTTGGGCAAAGGGATCTTGCCCACATGTAAAGCTAAGTGTTCAAAGCTTAGGCTACAGGCCTAAGGAATAAATTGGTGCTTGATGGATAATTCCTTGGGTTTTAGCAAGACTGGAAGGGGCTCAAATATGAGCAGAATGTAAATCAGTTCATTTCATAATTACAAGCAGTAGTGTTGCAAGTATATCACTAGAAGCTGTATCTACCTTTTTATGACAGAGTGAATGCTTCTAAGAGAAACATCAGCTGTGGTGTCACAGTCTGCCCACCATACCAGCAAAAATCTCTGATTTTGCTTTCTCTATCATGCTTCCATGGCAGGCAGGTGTGCCTAGGGATTAACTGGGGGAGCTTTAAAGGAGTGAAAGTTTGTGATTGATGGCCACAGAGCTCTAGGTGAATCTTCTTTGAGATATTGGGCTATGCTCCCAAATACATATTTCAAATGGACTCAGAGAGATTTGTATTACAGCTATTTAGAAGGATGCAAAAAGGGCAAAGAGCTTTAGTATATTTTTCCTCTCTTGTGTTTGGAACAAAATGTGCTAATGCATAAACTCCACTGAATTCATTAATATGTAAGGGGGAAGTTGAGCATCTGCTTGGGATGATTTTTTTTAAATTATCAAATCTGAAAGTCCATAATGAAAACACATTTGGCTGAGGCACTTCATGTACAGCAATGGCTTCTGAGATGAGTTTTGGAGTGCTGAGGAAATTGCAGAGGCATGAAAGCTGTGAATAACTTATGAGCATTTAAAAAGGACTTGTAGCTAACCTGATATGATCCAGCTGAAATAGTGGAAAAGGGCAGAGGATTTCAGTGACAAAGACTTAAACTACAGGAATACAATTAATAGGTTTGTTTTAGGTCTTTGAGAGCTTACAGGTGTAATCATACTGTGCTGATACCATATGCTTCAACTGCTAGAGGACATTGAGCAAGCACAATGTGCTACTGTTCATTTAAAGTAGCTGCTGCTGTAGCACCTACAGCCTGAAACTGATGGGTTAGAAAAAATAATGCCAGTGAGAAATAATCCTCCAGTGAGGCTGTTTAGAACTGTCCAAACTCATCCAAAGATGAGTGTTCAAAGGAAAACAATGCTAGTTTTATGCATAAGCTGATTTAGATATAAAAATCAGCACAGATACAATATGCAGATGACACAGAGGTTGACAGCATGACAGATATTGATGCTGAAGTTGCACAGAGTAATGTGGATAGTTTGGTAAACAGAATGAACACATGCAATTAGCTCTGGTTTAATATATTCATATACTGAGTTGTATGTCTGAAAAAAAATCAAATTTATAACTATGGAGGGGAGGATGGTATCCTTGAAAACAGCAACTTTGAAAAGTGCTTATAAATCATCTTGAAAACTGAGTCAACACACACTTCTAATGTGATGTGTGAGGTAAACAGGATTAACGTGAATTTGTAAACCTATTCAGGAAGGCAGTGTGTAGGAGTAGGGAGGCAATTTTTTGTTTATATAAGCACTGATGAAGCCAGTACTAGAATATTGCTTACAAGTCAGGTGTCAAGTGTTTCTGACAGTGGAAGAAATGGAGAAGGTGTGAAAAGAAAGCCACGAAGATTATCTGAATGCTGGGGAAAAAAAGCCTTACTGTGAAGGACAGAATTAATGCAATTTGTTAAGCATATCAAAAAGGACTCTGAAAGGTATGTCTTGGTTGTAGCACAGAAGTACTAACATGTAGAAAATATATTAAAAGGCTTTTTTACTTCAAAGAAGAAAATACAAGGAAAAAACAAGGGTGAGAAGCTACAGCAAACACATTCAATCTCTCAGTCAGAGGAAGATCAAGATGCCAATTAGTCAGCAGAACAGGTCTGATACATCCCCACTCCTGGAGTCTTCATGATGAAGCTGTTTCTTTCCAAAGGATGGAGGGTTGCCTCACTGGGTTATTGGTCTTGGACTCAGAGTATGATGTCTCCTCCCTGTACACAGTATGGCTCAGTACACTCCCACCCTGCATGGGATTTATTTTTGCATAGAAACACAATGGCCTTAGAAGTAATAAACACAAAACATTTTAATGGTAATGTGTGCAACATCATCATGTACAAAACTGAAGGAAAAGGAAACATAGAGCAATAGCAAAAATTGTTTTCTGATTATGATTATAAAATAAAAATTGTCATTCAAGAGGGAACTTCTTTATTGTTAACAAGATAAACCCACTAGATGGCACTGAAACATCCCTTTACAATTCTTCTCACTTTGACCAATAGCTTCATTACCCAACTATTTTAATCAAAGCTAAAAGGAATTTATGAACCACAGTATGAAAAATCTAAGAGACATAAAATTCTGATAATACACAAAAGAAGTTTTCTTTCTTTTTACTGTACATAATAAACTGTTCACTGTTTATTTTATGATCTGCATTATCTTTATGCACTTAAATGTTTGGAGGCTTTGTTTAAGGGAACTTAATCAGTACCAAATTTTATTAAATTCCCCTTAGAACATGGATTTCTGGCTAGGCATTGTTGTGTTCCTGCTAGAGTCAATTCAGTTGAGCTAGTAACAGCAATTCTCTATTTGAAAGTGAAATAGAGGCTATGGGTTCCTCTCGCATGGCATCAAAACTGACTCAAATTCTATTAACACACAATAACAGGAATTACTGTTCCAGTAAGATGCAAGAAATATGCTGTGTATTTATAAAGACTCTTTTCTGGGATTTCATCTATATAATAAATTATTTACAGGTAAAAATGATCACTTTGAAGCTGTTTCTTCCAAACAAATAGATGTTGCCTTTAAATACTCAAGGCATTAAGTGGGAAGAAAGGAATCAACTCCAGTTTCACATTTTCCCAGAAATTTTTAAGATCCTCAGCTATTTAGGATGACCAGCTTGTGGAAATGATCACAGGAATGGTGAAACTGATAAAATAAGGGAATTAATGTATAGGTCTGGTTGAAGAAATTTAGAGGGTATACACCATAGTGTAACACATCTGGTGTTTTCAAATTGAGAGTAATAGAGTATTATGCTCTCTGATAAAATTTTACTCAAAATTAAAAGAAATACAAACCTTCTGCTGATGGCAGTCTCATGCTGAAAACACACTCAAACTCTACACATATCAGCAGGGTGACTCGAGGTGACTGCAAATGTCTGGATGTGCCTTGAGTTTGGCCCTTCAGATAATGGGAGCTGGCATGTCCACTCCTTGGGACTCAGAGTCTGTAAGTGTTTCTTACAGTTTGGGCTTTAGGAGCTTTACTTGTGAGCCAGGTGAAAACTGTCCTTCTGCAGAAGAAGGTATTAGTAAATATAATTGTTTTTCAGCCCAGAATACAGATGCTTTGCTACACAAGATGCTACTAACAGCAGCCTGGTGTAGAATATTAAAAAAATTCATGTAGAAACTTGATAAACTCAGCCCCAAAAATTCACCAACTGAACAAGAAAATACTTGCAAAAGCCATTTGGATAAGGGGCTGACAAATCCTAAGCAGAAAAATAAGAATGATGTGAATTTAGAAGGTGGAGTTATCACTACAATATATAAGCTCTACACATCAGCATCAATCAATAAAAGAAGCAGAGCTACTACTTGCTTAAACACTCTATTGACAAGCAAGACTTAGGTCATTAGACTGAATCTGATCTGTTACCCAGTCACCACATTGTAGTGTCACATTTAACTCCAGAGAACTGGAACTGTTTTGCTGCTTCTCTTTGGCCAGAATCTGTTTATTGCATTGTCATCCTTGAAAATGGGTCTGTAGCATAGCTGCTAAGTGTGTTATCTTTTTCATGGAAATCACCTGGAGTTTTTTTTATAAGACCCCTATCTCTTTCTTCAGTTCAGTCAGTGGTGAAATCCTTTCTTGTGCTACAAACCACTATCAAACTGAAGATGACTTGTGCTAAGCCAGCTGAGCTGGGATGAGGTTAAACATGGGACCAGCATGACAATATAGAGAGACACCCACAGTTTCATCCAAATCCATTTGGGCTGGATGCTGTGATATCAGAGCAGAAAGCACCTGAACAGGTCCACACAGATCTTGGTGTCTAATTTTTTTAGATTAGTCAACTGCCAAACTGTCAAGCTCAAAGCAGGCAACCAGCCCTGTAACTGGAGACTGTCAGTTCCCTCTGTGACTGAGGACCTCATAAGCTGGGTCAGCTGAACAAGGATATGGGACCTCAGCTGATGTATTTTCCCCTTGTCATACAAAGGAAATTTTTCTCATTAACTCATTCTGTCATTTGGTTACAGATACTTTTTTTTTATAATGAGTTTTTTTCTTGCTGTTCTTCATCTTATGACATTATTTTGGCACTATCAGCAGCTCAATCATATTAATGTCAACCAATTAGAGATAATTTGTGTGGGCACTGTTGCATTAGCTAACTGTAATTTCATTCTGTGGTCAGGTATTGTAGTGGTTCTCTTGTTAGTCTTTGAAATGTTCATAATAATCTGTTCATAATAATGAATAAAGTAACATGAAAATGTGGTAGCTTAAATCACTCTTATAAGACACAAAATAATTGCATTTTAATTCCTTTTATTTGCATGGGTTTGTTTCCTCTCTTGTTGTAGCTGTTCCTTGCTTTGAGAATAGCTACCATTCTGGACAAATAACATTAGGTCATGGGGGCAGTTTTTACACAGTTAATCCATATCGTTTGTGTTCTGTGTCCTGGCCAGTTGGGAGTGCAGGTTCTTGGGTCCTCTGCTCCTCAGTGTGGCTTCTGACCATGACTTTGTCATTGTGGATCTCAGTTTCTTTGGCTCCTGACTTGTCCTTGCTATACTCCCATAGTCTTAAGGCTGTGATCTTGTAAATTCAGGGTTCAACAGACGGCCCTTTAGGGCCCTGTACTCGGTCCTTACTCATCCTGGCTGGAAAACTCTTTTGGAAAATCCAATGATTTTCTTTTTTTTTTTTTTCCCCAAGCTATCTCATGTTCACGGCCTGCCTGATTATTATCCTATTCTATTTTTTCAAATGGATCCTGGATTTTCCTTTGCAGTAACCTGTTTGCATTAGGCTGGGAAGGGCCTTTCACAAAGCAGGGCTGGGAGCCGTGGTTTGGTGATAAAATCAGGCTGCCCCAGCTGTGTCTCAGGTACAGCCACAGCAGCAGAGAGGCACCGTGGTGCCACTGGCAGCCCGAGGTGAAACTGCACTTAACACCCTTTTGTGAAAGATGTAGGTAGGACTTGATGCTTGTCAGAGCTCTTAATAGGTAAATGTAGTAATCTAAAGTATTTCTCTGTCTGCCTTCACAAATGAGAGGCTTTTTATCTGTTAATCCTAAGAAGCAACTATCCCCAGGTCCAACACAGAAGCATAGCTAGTTTTCCCAAAGCCTTTTTTCCCCCTCTAGAATAATAACATTTTGCTTGTACTATCTTCCTCCTTCCATTAACTTTTTCACGTATTTCTTTGTCTGCAATTAATTTATTTGGTTTTTTGGTTATAAAAATGGACAACTACATTCATAGAATATGCAACCTGCAGTTAAAAATGCAGGTTTTATTATGTCATTTCTAAAATAATTCACTTATTCATAATGAATCTGTGCGTTTTCATGGCAACCTGGCAATTCTTATTTTTTTGTATTTATTAAGCATAGCAAAAGATTCGATCCTTTTGCATTCATTATTTAAAAGATTACTCACACTCAAGTTTGGGAATTAAAAAAAAAATCCACAGAACAAAAATTTTTGCTTAATAATGAGTTTGAGTCTTAAAAACAGAAGTACTGTATTTGTCCAAAATTACATTGCTCCTAAGACAGTGGTGATAAATGTATTTTTATACTTGGAAAAATTAGTATGTCTTACATTCACCCTGCAATGGCTGGGTTAGTCTGGCATACTTTTTTCCAGAGCTGTTGAGGGATTTGTTTAGCCCAATAGGATTTGTATTGATTTCTGTTTCACTGCTTTTTTTGGTGATCTTTATTCTTGGGGTTTTTTCTTATATTGATTCTGAAAGCTTCAGCCATTTGGGTTATTACAAATGTTGCTATATTTATGCTGTAATTCTACTACAATAATCAAGAAGTCAGACTTTCACAGACTTTTGTGCACACACACCCAGCATAAAAAGATGCACACACACAAAACTGAACTTTCAACTAGTTTGCTGGAATCTGAAGTCTCTGAAAAGAGCTTACTATATATTTTTTTTCCCCAGATGATTTTTCAGGTGATACAGGGACATTAGTGTACACTATTAATTGGTAGTTACTGGATGTTACTGCTCATTCCACTTGGACCAAAATTTCAGATATACATTTGAGGTAAACCAGTGAGCTCTGGTTTATGTTCTATCTGAATATCTAATCTATATGGACCAAAGAGCTGTACAAATATGAGAGCATTTCAAAAGAAATTCAAGGATTCCTGTAAATAAAAGCAACTATAAGTAGACAAACTCAAAGTATAAAAAGAAGGTTATCCTGATTGACTGTCAAATACACTTAACATAAGCAAGTTCTCTTAAACGAATAAAATGATCAAGATAAACTCAAGCCATTCTAGCAAATCCCAGACTTATGTTTCATCAATTAAATTCAGAAATAGCACTGCCTTAGCTGCCTGTAGATGTTTTGATATGTAGCTGTATTATTTTGGATTTGATCAAAACCCACAAGCAGCAGTTGCCTAACATTAAAAGTCAGATGGTCCCATAGAAGTCTGTGGGACTAAGCTCTTTAAAATCAAGCAATCCTAAGAGGATCTATCATAGGGAATAGACAAAAAAAAAGTCTTATAAGGATGTCAGCTCCAACAGCTCTGGTTATTAAGAATGATAATTCCAACCATTTGGAATTATGCTAGCTAACCCAGTGGATCACAAGACTCTTTGATACCAGTGCTGCAGATCAAACCTTGCCAAACTTCAAACTGCAGCTGTGTTCCAAGAGGAAAAACTTTCTCCATCTAAGGCAGAATTTGGTCAGCTTCCAAAAGTGATTTATTCCTCCCTTCTTAATAAAACATACTTTGCAGTTTTATGTGTGACTGACGCTCGCTGTAGCTTGGAGGGCTCAGGGTGTAGAAAAACTACTGGAGAGCAATTATCCATCCCACCCCCAGATGGAAAGCATTGAAAAATATTTGCTTGCTCAGTGGGATGTGATGAGACAATGGCCACAGAGTGGACTGAGGCTGAGCAGAGTGAATTCTCGTATATGGTTTTACTGTAAGCACCTGAATGATGAAGTCAGTTCCCACTGTGGGGCTGGGAACTGCTGTTACAGTTCACATCCTACATGCTGGAGTGAACAGGGACTCTGATTCAACCAAAATTCTGCAGCAATCCTCTAGAAATGTGGACTTTTCATTTACCATAAGGTTTTATCTTTGCTTTCAAGTGCTGAAGTCAGCACCCAGTATTTTGTGGGTTGTGTGAGAGGGAGAAAAGATGTTTTTATGTTATCAGAAGGCAAGTGCTAAGTAACAGACTGGCTTACCACCACTGGAGGCACCTAGAACTCAGGAGATTTGCAGACTTGCAGACTTTCCTGTGTTGCTGGAGCTGAGCTATTTTGAGGAGTTCATTGCAGAATTGCATTGTTGAGGAATAAATGAAATAGTCACAGCTCCTGTTAAGAGTTATTGATGGTCACAGCAGTCTCCCTCTCAAATAAGACCATGCCACTACCTTTATAAATAGGAGACCATTCATTTGAAAAATAGTGCATAAAGAATAGAGCTTGCAATGTGGGAACTGAGCCTTTTTGTGTAGTTTACCAGGTTCTGTGATCCATGGGCCATAAAGAGGAACCTATAGAGGGACAGCTGTTGAACACAAAACACAAACCTCCCCTCACTTCTAAATGAATCGAATTTTATTTTAATGAAAAGTAAAGGCAGATGCAAACTGTGAATTAATCAAACAAACAAACAAAAAAAATTAGAAGCAAATCTGATAGAACCTGAGTAAAACAGTTTAAAAATTCTTGGACTTGCTTCTATGACACTGCAAATCATATGCCACATATTCACTTCCCTGAAGACTTCTTTTGTGATAAATTCTGGAAAAGAGAAAGAATGGAATTGTAGAAAAAGAAATCTTATGACCTCAGTATGTTTTTTACAGAGAAATCTTAAAACATTGAGTAGTTTTTTTCTTTCTGAAAAAAATTAATGAAAAAACCCAAAGTACAAGTAAGTCACATTACTGCAATAGGAACTTGAAACTGATTATAAAAAAGTGAGTAATGCAAATTTCTCAGGACTGTCATTCTGCTTGATGGTAGCAGCAGCTCTGTCTTCATACAGCTCAATTAGGGGCTCTGAAATGAACCTTTAAAACCTCGTTGTTTCCCAAAAGGGACTTGAAAATATTTTTTTCTCTTTGTATTGGGGTACAGACTGACAATCAAGAAATCTGAAGTTAGGACTGACATTTAGAGAAAAACATGTTTCAGTAAGTTTTTGTAAGGAATTTTTGAGTGGACAAAATAAAACACTAGATGAAAGGCTGTTATTATCATCTTATTTCTCCATACTCCCATCTTCCATTTAACTGGCAGCTGGAGGTAAAGGTTAATTTATCTCCTAAATGCATAATCTTTTGCAGCTTTCAATAAACTAACGATTTATATAAGTGCCCCCAGTACATCTTCCTCGTGCTAAAAGCATCTCTTTAAATTCTTCTTTGTGCTTTCCTTTTCTACGGAAAATAGAAAATATAGAAAATAGAAAATATATATATTCCTGGACATTTGGAAATAAGATGTAACAAATGAATATTGGAGTGTGTCTGCAACAAGAGGATGTTTAGGCATGTGCATGGTATAAAAAACTGCTTATCTAAGACCACTGCTAATCATCCTAAAGGACACCTTTAAAACTAAAATTATCAAACACTTAAAATACATCATGAAAATGACATACCATTTGCAGAATTTCAATTTCTGCTTGAAGAGTCTCACAGACACTTTCCCAACTATCATCTTTGCATTTTTCCAATTCTTTCTTAAGCCTGTGTCCAAAAGCAAATAAATTTTCAGGTCAGAGATCTGTTGCTGGGTAACTATTTTTTCAGCTTTGGTCCCAATTCTCAATTTGACTTGCATGAGAAAAGCCTCATTGATCTATTTTCCTAGTCAGGATTTAAGTTTGCTAGTTAGACGAATTTCTGGACTGTGTTGTTTCCATAAACTGTGAAAGATACACGGCCTCATTAGTCATCATTTTCCTTATTTAAACATGTGAATTTGAATGGTGATACTTAGGAAGCACCATATGTTACTGTTCTTATCTTTCCTGGGTTTCTTTTTGTACCTCTGCTGGGGACAGAATGTTGGATTAGATGGATGCTCTGCCTGTTCTTGTGGCAGGATTGCTCCATACCCCTCCACAGACTCCACAGCTTTTGTTCCTCTTCTCTCCCCACTGCTCCCACTATTCCTCAGCACTTACTGTTTCCCAATACTTTCTGCCAGGAGTTCTCCAACTTTTCTGCAATAAGGATTGCTTTTAACATAGATATTTCTCCATTCAACAGATTGTTTAGTCCTGCTAAAAGGAGATACCTCAACTCTGCACATCAGTGCCTGTAATGGTTTAAATTAATACTTGGTAGGCCCAGAGAAATCTGTGGCAGAGCTTTCAGTAGTCTGATAAATACAAGGTGATGAGATTATACTGGGTCTTTTCATGGCTGTCAAAAGAAAAGCATAATGACAAAGATAATGTTGTTTACACTTAATACAGTTTCAGGAAACAATCTGAATATTCTAGAACATACAAATAGACTGCAAATATTCTGCTTGTCATTAAATAGCTAAACCAATGCATTAAAGCAGGACCTTGTTTCTTCTGAAGTTGAAACAGAAGATAGCAATTTTTTTTTTGCTTTTATATATTATTATAGACAATAAATTATTTGACTTTATTATAGAGATTATGTACCTCTTTAGCTGTCCTAGTGAAAAGAGAGTTGGTTTTCCACACAGAAAATGGCTTTATTAAAAGGTATCTCTTTAAATAGAGGAATAGCTCAGTCACTGTGCAGCTTTAGAATAATGGACTAAGACTGGACTGGAAGTTAATTTTGCTGTTCCTGTGGAAAATGCAAATATCTTACCATCAATATGGAAAAAGCATGAGCTCTGTGTGCTTGCATTATAAAGGAGTAAATCTCTCTTCTTTCAGAAATATTTCTCATAACACTTACAAGAATCAAAAAGGGAATTTTGAACGACACTTTAAGAAATGAAATTTTCACTGCACTGTAGTACATTTAGTTTTCAGTCCATTTCATTGAGAGAAGTTCACTTCAAGGTCTAAGATCAGCCTGAGATCTTGATTAAATCTGCTTAACTTCATTGCCTTGTCTCTGCATTTTTTCTCACTGTGTTTTCTGCTAGTGTGATATTAGAACCCTGATTTGCTTGAGACAAACAAAAGCCCTACTTTGTTTAATTTGCTTTAGGAAAAGATAGAGTCTGTTGGTCTCAGAGAAAATGTTCTCCCACTGTCTTTCACACCGTAAAACTGTTTGCTACTTGTTAGCTAAGAATGAAAACAGTCCATTCTAGGTCCACATCAGGGACAGAACAAGCAGAAGATAAGCAGTAGGAGTTGCTTATCAGTGTCTTGGGATTGTGAATTAATTTCTGTTGATGATGGGCTTTGAAACTAACATTTTGTGTATGGATTTTAAAATTTTATTTCAAATATTTTATAAAAATTTAAAATGTAGTGACAGCACAATTCCTTACATAGCATCAGGTAGTGGTGATACAAGACATTCCTTCAAATGTGGTGTTTAATTCTTACATTAATCAATTGATTCTGCTTTCAGGTCTTCCTTCTTTCTTATTTAGAAGCTAGATAATTACAGTATGTGCCAGGAATATTATACTCACAAAATAAGAGCTGTCTGTTAGGTTACAGTCTACAAAATTAATGCATCGGAGACGCCTGAGTTACTGAATAAATGATGAAGTTTTACCAGAAGGAATGTGAGACAATGGAACTATTAAAAAAAAAATGTTTAACCTGAAAGCAGATTTTGTTTTTTTCATTTTACATTTAAGATAAGCAGGATATTCATATTCATCTTTCCGCTATCAGATTGAATGTGCAAACCAATTATTCATGAAACTATACTGTCTAGATGGAAGGCAGGTTTTCTGTCACCTTTGAAAATGGAAAAAGATGTAACTTTTGCTAGAACAAGGATTAATTTGACAATTATACCCTTTTTATGACTATGAAAAAAGGCAGATCTCTTAGGAAAAATAATCTGAAAAATCACACTACTATTTGGCTCCCCATGTCCTTTGGTTTTATTTTTAGCATTTTGTTCTCCTTGCTGACAATAAAATACAGCTTTAAAATAAGTCATTGTACTGGACTAACAGTGCCTTGGCAAGTCACAGTATCACAGGCTCTAATGAAGAGCTGCAGCTGAAATGCCATATTTGCAATAGCTAAACCTAGCCTTAAATCAAGCAGGTGGGACAACAACATCAGCATTTTTTGGGTGCTATCTTGTCCTAGACCGAGCTCTGCTATCAATGGCCTGTTTTCCATTAGTCTTGAATGCTCGAAGTGACAGAGATGAAGAAGGAGGAGATCACTGAAGATGATCGATTTTGCAGCTCTGAAATGAGCCCAGCTATTAAATGTCATTGGCATTTGTGGTTGATACACATTCTTCTTGAATTTCAGCTCTATATGCACATGGCAAAGAGGAAAAATAATTTGAAATCAATACATGCTGGTATTATAAATTGAACTATGAAAAAAATAATGTTATTGTCAAACAGGTCTCTCTGCAAATGATCCATAGATTCAAATTACTGGATCAAGACTTTAGTATCCAAAACTTGCATTCCAAGAATAATTTTACATGAAGAGGTCTTAAAGGAGAAATAAATTCTGTAGAAGTTAGGGTTAATATGTGATTTTAGAGTTGTTTTTTTCTCTAGTGGGGCTGAAAGACCCTACCTAATTGTTGTCGAAGTTGCAGAAGGAGCAGACTGTCTGTTAGTTATGTTTTGCTGACACAAGTACAATTTTTTTCTGTATTCTCCTTTTTGTCTTTGCTTTGTTTATGACCACCATTTTATTTTTTAATCATAAATTTGAGGGAAGACATTGTGGTGTATTATAAAACAGAATTGCTTTACACTGGTATACAGGGCGTAGAATTCATGTAATAAAATGAAATTCCTTAAGAAGTAATATATAACTTGAGAGTACATATCTTGATTTTCTGGTATTTCATCATGAACATCAGGAGATACATTTATCAATGTTTGACGACTTTATTGGGACTGAAGAAAAGTATTGAAGACTTTAGTTTATTGTCTCAAGCTCGAGTAGAGGTAAGACATTGAGGTAATTCTCTGCCAGTTCAACACTGGGATTAAATTAATGTGTATATTTCTACAGTGAGAGCAAGATTTTGCTGGTATTTACAATTTGCTGACACTACTAAACAGAATATGCTATTGATACAGTTGAAGTCAATAAATTTCAGACTATTATCAATTGATTGAGGAAGAGTAAAAACAAGTTCTGCATGGAATTCAGTATCCCAAAATATAAAGTCAAGTACTTGAGTTACACAATTAAATATAAAAGTCTGTGCTTGATGGAGCAGAAGGATAATAAAACTAAGCAAGTGATCTCATAATAATAATAAAGTCTAGCAAGAAGATGAAACATGAACACAAAGAAGGTAGTTGACAACATAACAATAGAAATCAAATGTAAATTAAAAGAAATTGATCTACCTTTAGCAAAAGAAGGAATTTTCTGCTTTTGCTGTCCTGGATAAAACGTTAAATGTAAAATACATAGTCATCATTGATTAAAGCTTGCATTTTGTGAATTCTGTCAGGCAACTATTGATAAGAATAGTTAGAAGGCTTGAAAAATATGGTGGTATTTTCCAAATCCATAAAACATCCCAAGACATATTTAAGGAACATACAATAATAGGTGAATAAACATGGAAAGGTTAATGCACACTAAATTAAATTGCACATCTAGGATGAGATTTGCTTTTGTGCAGACAGCAAACCAAAGTTGTGTGGACTATTTTTCATTGGAACTGCAAAAATGAGCTACATAGGAAAGAAAAAATATACAAGCATGTATGTGAAATGAAATGTGTTTCTAGGGGTCAATAAGATTCCTATTGAAAGGCAGGGAAAGTAAATAGGGGTCAATGGTTCTTCTAGTTCAATTATCTTGATTTTTCTATTGGACAGAGAAAATTAGATCTTAATCTGGGTATATTAATATGGCTACTCTATTGCTGAAATTAGTATCTCTATTATGTACTGCTTTCTTCATGTGCATAATATACTCAGAGCTAAAAAGGATTTAGAATTGCCCTTGTTTCATTCTGCTTCATGGGCTCTCCATGCTCTGCTCATCTTCCAGGTTGAATGAATCTTTTTTGACAAGTAGGTGAGAGATTTGTACAAAGTATTCTTACACCCTCCTGGTATTCTTTTGGAAATAACTCTTCCTTTTATCTTGTTCACAGCTACATTTTCTTTTGATGTTTATAGCTGCATTTTGCACACATACTATGCTCAGACCTCTCTGCTTCCAGGTATCTGTTATTGAAGTCCCTAACTGTGTATAAGCAGATAAACTTACACTGTTTATAATTATATTCCTCCTCGTTTTAGGACTCTTCTGCAAGGTGTAGAGTTTAATTGTTTAAGATAATGTTGTCTTAAAACACTTTCTATTCTAAAGTCATTAATTCAAACATTAAGCAAGACCAACTGTGACTGTTGTTACCTTTCAGTCCCAGAATTTTAAATTGCAGACCTATGACTGTTATTACCATTACTCATTTCTTTACTTATTTTTTTTATATGTCTTCCCTAGGTTAACTAGTATTTTTCCATGTGGGATAACATCAAATACTTTTTTAATGTCTAGGTGGATGGCATTGGAATTTTCTTTGTCTAACCTATCTGTTGTCTTATCAAAGAAAGGCATCATTAGTCAGATTTGATCTACTTTTTGTAAATCCATACTGCAATTCATAATGGAAAGCTCTTTTAACATAATTCAGGCTATAATAGTTCCACTAGGCACTGCTATTAAAAAGAAAAGCTCAAAAAATCAATGAGGAGATTGCCATTGAAAAACTCATTTTGAACCACATATATTACTCCAGAGACTGATATTTTCTGATTATAAAATTTAACATCAAATTAACTTGCAAAAAAAAAAAAAAAAATTAACCCACCAGAAGCATGCATGGGGCTTAGGCAGTGTGTTGGTTGCATGAACAATTTGCTGAGCTCTAAGGAATATATTTCCTGTATGATTTGTATGAAAAAATTACTTTTTCCTTCCTAATTTTGGTAATGGAGTTTCTTTTTCTGGATTATGAAGAATAAGAAGGAATACTAGATTTTTAGGATTTAGACACATATACAAAGCTGTGAACTATTTACAAAGTAAGCAGATTTCATGCATTTCCTTTCTGCTACTTCTTTTCTGAAGCAGAAGAGAAATTCAGGTTTCAAAGCAGCATTTTATCCTTAGTCTACCTTTTAAAAAAGTTGAAAGATACCTATTTTTGGTAGAAATGCTCTGGTTTTAGTCTAAATGAACTTCAACTAAAATTATTTCTAGGCTGTTTTACTTAAGGCAATGCAAAAATTTAAAATTAAAATGTGAAAGAGGATAAATAATTAATACAGTAATTAGAATGAATATAACAGCGAACTGCCATAGTTAGAAATTTACTGGTATCAGTTAATCTCTGTTTGACTTTTTGCATTGTTCCACTTAAGTGATGTTGGTTACTACCTGCCAGGGAAATGGGACTCCAGAGAGCTGATGCCAAAGTTCTTCCCTGCTGTTTTTTGTTTGAGGACGGCATTGGCAGAACAGATGATTAAAACAAGGCTTTTGATCTTAATTGCAGCTCTCTTTGGGGAAAGAAAAGCAAAAAAAAAAAAAAAAAAAAAAGCCCTCTTTTCTCAAAATTTTCTCTGAGTTATGCACCTGTATCATGAGATTTGCATTTTCCAAGGTGCCTGCTAACAACATCTGTGCTTAACATTCCAATTCCATTTGGCTTTTTTCTGCATCCATCAGGACAAGTCTCTCCAGCAGCCCCAACAGCTGCTGGAATTACCCATGTGTGTTTCTCATGACCCTCTGCAATTCTTTGATGGATCTGAGAGAAATTTTATGAAACTGCAGACGTGGTATGGGGCATTTTTCTCAGATCAAAGATGAATTGCTGTAATTTGAATTAGCTGGCTACGCTCTTCAGCTGAAACGCAATTTACTTTTAGATATATACTTAATTGCAATGAAGATTCTTGCCTTGCCAGCTACTTTTGATATTGATTTTTAAGCTGGGACTAGGGATGTGATACAGTAAGAGACTTGCAGGGTGATCTGGGAGCTACGTATATCAGGTTATTGATGCTGACTGTCTCTCATGTTTGTTGTAAGGAAGCATAAAAAAAAAAGGTATTTTTACCACTTGAGAGTGGTGTGGTTTCCAGCTCTGTAAAAAATAAGATCAGATTTTGTGCTTATTTCATAGAAAAAAAAAAAAGTATTTCTGACCCACATTACATGTGTCAAAATATTATCATCTCTATGTGCAATAGAAATGATTTTTAGTGAAAACTAGAATTCTATTCTTGCAATAAACCCTGTATGGGAATAAAAAACCCTGCTCTTGTTAGGCTAAAAAGGGCTGTTTGTCAGACACAGAAGGTTCAATCACATTGATTTTAACGTGACCAAAATTGACTCCTGATAAGATATACACAAGTACATGAATGTATCTTGGGAAGGAGAACCTTCAAGGATGAAAACTGGGCAACTTCCCTGAGCAAGCTGTGCCTCCTTATGATAAAAATGCTTTTTTCCTTAAATTAACTCTAAATCCTCTTGTTTGAACTTCTGCTTTTTGCCTTTTGTTCTCTTACTGTGCAGATCCTGGCTCCATCCTCTTGATGATACAGAGGTACCAGAGAGTGATCAAATGCCTTCCAGGGGACTATTTATATGCTGCACTATTTACTGCATCCAATACTTTAAATCCCCCTTCATTCTCTTAATTCAGTAGTCCAAACCCAGAAGTGATGAGGAGGCTTTGTTAAATCGAAAAAAAACCCCAAACAACTGCCAGAGTTGTATGAGTCTGATAAAGTTTGGGGTGGCTCTAAAGAGCCCAGCAGTGACATAGAGAGGTAGACAAATGAGGATTGCCTGCTTGGCTCCACTGAAAAGCAGAATCTATTAGTGCTGACATGGAAATACAGTAGCACAGCTCTGTTGCTTCTGGCATCTGAGTTAACTTTTTCAGGGCTATCTCTCTCTATGAAGCATTGAGCTTCTCTGATCAAAAGCAAGTGCAAGATAAAAATATGATTTAGGCAAATCTGTCCTAAATTCTTTCCAGTATCTGAAATGAAAAAAAGTTTCAATTTTAAGAAAATGTGTTCAGTATATTACTAGGCTTCATGAAGGGCTTGTATTTTGTGATAGTGGTAATAGCATAGGAGCACTTTATATTTTGCACTACATGCAATTATCAAATAATGTTAACTTATCTTGACCATAAAAGGAGGCATTTCATGAAATAAGAAAATCTCATCATCCTTCTTGCTTTGGTTGTAAATGACACTTGCTGATTTTGCAGTTAATTTGTTTTATCCAGTTTTTCACCCAGAGAAAACCAAAGTGTCATTCTGCAGAGCTGTGAGTCAATTTCACTGCACAGAAAGACAGACACAGATTTGATTGATCCCTAGGATCTCAGTGACATTAAAAGGATGGGGATAAAATCTCAGTGGGGATTAAAAGTATGATAACGTTGGCTACTTCTGTACCTTCCACACAGGAAACCTATAACAGAAAACTAATTACACAAATTTGGATATTCAGTGGCATCATGGCAGTAAACCATTCCAAGGGAAGTATGTTAGTTGGAAGGAAGCTGACAGCCTCATGTATCACCAACCCCAATATATCATGATTGAATGAATAATGTAAAGGAGTGAATTATAACGTGCTGTCCTGGAGAATCTTTACTGTTGTTATTATTATTTACACTGGGCCTTCTATGTATATGTTGAATGCAAATTTTTTGCTGCTGTATGCAGGATTGTGAGCTAATTAATTTTTATGCTGAGGGGATTTTGGCCATGTCTCAACACCATGTAAGAGGTTGAAGAGAGTTAGTAATAGGGCTGATATATAATTTTCTTTCAAAAACAGATATTCAGCAAAAAATGGGTCATTACCAAATCATCTTTCAGAAAATTGCTCATGGTTCTCTGCAAAGTTATAACTTTCCATTGAAAGTTTTCAGATTAAAAAAAAAATCCCCACTATATTTATTTTTGTCAAAAGCTTAGGGATATATAGGAAAAAACTCTGTGATGGTAATGTAAGTTGCATTTTCCTTTAGAGAATCTTTGGGACTTTAGAGAATCTTTGAGCTTTATAAAGAGGAGTTTCTTTGCCTTGTCTATTAAATATTTTTAAATATTCCCATCATTTCATCTGGACCATCATAAAATAGGAAAAATAGTAAATTCTCTGATATTAGGCTTTCTGCATTTGGAGATTTCTTTTTTTTTTTTTAAATACATTATTTTCTGTGGAGTGAAAACCTAATGTTTCACTTAAGCAAACTGACAAGAAACAAATTGTTACCACTCAGTTCCTGAGAAGAAAAGTTCACTGTTAAGGGAGACTGTGCAAGGTCTTCTCTTCTGTCTTGGTTAAGTCTTCAATTTTTTTTTTTAAACAGCTTAATTAAAAGGCAAACTAGAACTCATAGCAGAGATCATGGAGAAAATAAATCTGCATTTAGTTGCTCTAGTAGAGGCCCCAGCTACCCAAGGAGGTTACTGTGGCCAGTCCAGTCCACTGTAATGGACTCTGCACAGCCAGGCAGCAGAAATAAGTTTACCACTGGGTAGTTCATCAGTACTTTGTGCACCACCACTATTTTCTCAAGACCTCAGGAACTGATCTTCCACATGAGCAGCAGCAGTTTGTTCTTCCTCTGGGTTTGACTGACATCCCTGCAAACAGTTGCAGTTTTGAGTTCATTGCAGTGTGCATGTGAGGTGAAATGCTGTAATCAACAACAGGACTTGGGGTTGTCTAATAAAAAATGAATGGTTCTTCTGATTTCAGAAGGAATATTGTACATGAAAGGTAAAATAGTCATTGTTACCAGGACTAGACTGCTGCTACAGTCCTAAACTTAAATTAGTTACTAATCAATATGAGGCTTTTACCTTAAACATTCAGGATCAGTCTGAGGTTTTGCAGTGACTTGAACTTTTTCTGCTTCTAAATCTTTCGTCATCCTTTCAGCCTCCCTGATTGCTTTCTCAAGGTCTAAACATGAAATCAGAATCACCCTATAAATATATATTAATCATCCGTATTCAAAGACCTTCTACATATTCTAAATTTATATTTTCTAATATTTCTGCATGAAGCTCTTTGAAGGGTAAAGGTATCTAAATAAAGAAAATTAAATATTTTATTATTATTGTAATCACATATTCCAATCTAGAAAATTTCACTCCTTCTCCCAAACAATTTAGAACCATATTTACTGCTTTTAGCTCTTACTGTGGCACCTTACTTAGATATTGGTAAAAAAAAGATACTAAAGCACTCATTTATATTATTTCAATTCAGATTTCAAAATATTGCCTATTGCTGTGATCACCTTTGACACAGATTTTAAGCAATATTTATGTTGATTTTAAGTTCTTTGAAATATCAAATTCTACATTTAAGTATATGACTTTCTAGCAAAAGAAGAAACTTTCTTTCATATTTACAGCTCATGATTCAGCAGATCTCTGGACCTCAGTATCAATGACATTTCAATTAAATCTCATTGAAATCCATAATATTTGTTATAATCGTGTTTAAAAATGATGCATTACATATTGTAAAAATAAACTAAAATATTGTTACTATGATTCCTTTTGCTTGGGAAAAGAAAACTGACAGAAAACATTTTTTAAAAGCAGCTGTCAGGCCAGAAATAATTATCACAAGAAATAGTTATCAGGCACACCTTTGAGCTCACTTTGGAGAGTAAATAAATCCTGCTTTAATTCATTCTTCTGCAGCTGGAGTGCATTTAACTGAACATTTTTATGTTCCATTGACTCCATTTCTAAGAAAAAATACGTTTTAAATTAAAATGCATTGCAGGTTTAGCATTCATGATACAATCTTAAATATTCTTAACTACTTCTACCCATCCTCAGCTAGTCAAAAGAACCTTAAATATAAAACCAAAATAAACTAAAATAATTCATACGTAATACAGTTCACAGGAAATTATATGTCATATAATGTATTCATAGCTATGAAAGAAGATGATTTTTTAAATGTTATTGAGCTGTTCAACATATTTTGTTGTCTGGGCATAAAAAGAATGTTTTGCTTTAGAGTTAACTCAGCTATAAAGAAGGGAAGATGCCTGATTGAATAGGTGGAGAACAGACACCTCTCAGCAGGACTGAAAAAAAACCCCTTTCTTAGTATTTTTGGTGTTATATATATATGAACCTTCCTATTAGACAGCATCTGGAATTAATTGTGATTGTTTTTCTACCAGCTGGAGGTCCTCACATAATTTCCTTGTTATGAGTTGCTTAAACTTTTCACTTCAGAGTTGTCATAGTGCCCAGGAGTGTAGCAAACAGAAAGACAAATTGTGCCTCAAAAAAGGTGCAATTAAAGGATGGAACTGAGATGGCAACTGAACTTAGAGAAGAATTTTGGTCACCCTTCAGGTATTACTGAACATTTAACTGCCCAGCTCTGCCTGAACATGTAAAAATTAAATGTTAAAAGCAGCACTTGACACCAAACACAGACTTTTCAGTTGTAGATTAGTATCATAGCCACAGGAAATAAGAAAGAAGGTGTTATCTAGTGCAAACTCCAGTGGAAACTTTACAGCAGATATGGGGAACTGAAAGTGCTGTGGCTTGACAGATCATGAGGCTGGAATGGACTTTGAGGGGTCATCTATTGCATTCTTCTCCTGAAAGCAGGATGAGCTCTAACTCTTGTTTCTGAAAAATGCTGGTTTGACCTTTTTTTGAAGACCTTTGGTAATGAACACTCCTAATTCCTTTGGTAATGGAATCTTCTAAGGCAGAGAGCTTCAGCTGTCTACTGTTCTTAGAAAGATTCCTAAGTTGTCAGACAGCCTCTCCCTTATTGTGCTTTACACTTGCTTTTTATTCAGTTCACTATAGGTTTAGAGAATACACTTATTTCCTTTCTACAGGACACTTAAACAATCTTAAGACTGATGTCCATCTTTCATCAGTCTTTTCCTTAATAGCTTAAAATAGTCACAATTCTTTCATTTTCTCCCTTGTCATGTGCTCCAGAACTCTGATCACTCCCACTGGTCCTATGTAGACTCTCTCCAGCTGGTCCACACTATTTTTTTTGAAGTTGAAGATCAAAATGAGATGCACAGCACTCCAGCTCAGAGCTTAACGGGCCCAAATAGAGTGAGGAATTATTTTCACGTGTTAGAGGTCAGAACTGTGTTTGTGTCTCAGTGTGGTGTTGGCATTCTGATGTCGTTGACTCACGTTCAGCCTGTGAACCATGACGACCCCGATTTCCTCGCAGAGGGGCTGCCCTGCAGTGTCACCCTGTGCTCTGAGAGATCTCATACTCTACTTTAACTGAAAATCGAGCTACTCTGTGGCAGTAAAGGCCCAATCCTACAGGACATCTGTGTATACAATCTTTTGATGCTAAGGAAGTGTGCAGAGCTCAACCACAGGTGATTTTAAACCTAATTCAGTCACTGTATGACCATGAGCTCTGTGCTGGCTGAATTAGACACCAGGAGCTGCCTCTTCAGATTGGCTGCTTCTTCTCCTCACAGTGCTCACATCAGAAAGGTTGAAGAGGATAGGGAACAGAAGAGCCTTTAATTGTGCTTGGTATGTCACACCACACTCTTTCAGTTCAGTACTAAAAGGAAGCTCTGGACAGTGGGGGAATGAAATTAAAATGACTGGTTTGCACAGCTATATTTTATTTATTTGTGTTAATCCAAGATAAACTGTTTTAATATAAGACTTACCATTTTTCAGCAGAGCTGCCTCATTCTCTAAATCATTTATTTCACTCTTGACTTTCTTTTTAATAAGAAGATCTCTATTACTTGTTAGTCCGTATTCATTGTTAAACTCTGTTACTTCTCTGGTAAAATTATCCTCCTCTTCAGTAATTTTTCTCTTTGCATCTGCCTGAAAAAAAGAAAAGGAAGACTGAATGTTCAGGTGAAAAAAATGAAAGTCTTTGTTAAGCTAGGCAGACTGAGAGACACAGTTTTTTATACTTAAATTTGTAATAGGGAAGTAAATAAATAAAAAAGAAATGTAAAAATAAAGAAAATATTTACTTTTTCTTATAAGAACATGAAAACAGTCTACAGCTCTGTCATTATGCCTGTTGTTTTAAACTTTTTTTCCTGTAAAGATGAAGGGTCTATTCTTGATAGCAGAGCATTTAAAAAATCAATACACTGTTATAGACTTGAACCAGCAGATTTTCAGTTCAACTCTTGTATTGAAATTAGAAAATTCTGTTTAAAGTCACTAACATAGTGCAGCAGTTCTTTTTTTTTTTAGCTTGTTATTAAACTAAATAAAAGTGTTGTTTAACCCTGTGCAGAATGCAGATGTATTTTAACTCCCTTTATAACCATCAAGAATGCTATTGTTGATAGAAAATCACAGTTCAATTTTCTGGGGAAAAAATATTCAAAAGAGTAAGGTTATATTGAATTCCTTCTAAGAAATCTTAATTGATTGCTAAATTAATTCAAATTAAATGACTCGTATATACAGGAAAAAAGAAAAGATAACTTGCATATCAAACTTTACACATATATTGGGAACATTTTGGGTGATGCAAAAATGTGACAGTTAAAAAGATATCTGCCTAAAGATTTAGGTTTAATATTGGTTTGTACTGAACGCTTAAAATTCAGCTCTGCTGATTTGAAAGGCAAATACATATGCAGAGAAGAACACCTCTGTGGCATTTCTTCATGTGTACAGATCCAAGAAGCCTCAACAAATAAGAGGAAGGCAATATTCAAGTTATTCTGAGAGAACTGGAAAACTTGTTGTAAGTAGCTACCTTTGAAGAGGTGGTGAGGTGTGTCTGACATCAAAGAGACTGTGTGCTATGGCAGGATTGCTAAACTGTCCACATTTGCTAAAATGTGGTGTGGGCCTCCCTGGGGTTTTCCTTTGATCCTTTTCAATATTTTTTTAATGTGGATGAGGCAATCCAGTTTAAGGCAAGGCTTCCCCAGCTTACTTTTACAAAAGAAATAATCTGTCAGAATTGGAGTTCAGTCATACAACAGCAAACATTAGAAAACAAAGTCAAGAATATAAAATCAGCTTTGGAAATAAAATGCAGCATACACTACCTTGGATCATGGTTTAAATTAAATGCAAGAATTTATCTACGTTTACACTGTTACACATACTAAAATAATAAAAACAATTTTCTGATTTAAAACATTAGTTTTTCCAGATTTTCAAATTTTAAAGCTGATTGCTCTTGTACAGTAGAAAAGAGCTGTTTGAATATCACAGCTGGAAACATACCATGATTTGAAGAAGACTGGTTCTTTGATTAATAAGTTCAGCTTTTTGTTTCTCTAAGCTGTCTTCACGTTTCTTCAGAATTTCTACATTGAACTGCTTTAGAGACAGATGCTGAAACTTCCAAAAGAAAAAAAATAAAGTAAGGTTATTGTTTTATTACACTGAAATTGTACACAAGGATGTTGGTCCAGTTTAAAACGAGCTGGCACAGCTGCTGGACTAATAAAAGCATCTTTTTTTCCCCCTCAATAACCTTTCAGTATACTGCTAAGATTTTGAAAAGTCTCCTTTCTTTGAAAGACTCACTTAATGGTGCCCTGTCTATCTAAAGTGGCATTTTAAAATCATCTAGGTTGAGGAGAAAATTTTTCAAGGAAAAATATTGACCACATGTGATCCTTTAGCCAACATAATCTGTTGCCTGTCCTCTATCTCGTGTAAAGCTCATCAGGAACTAAATGAGACAATTATATCAGAATAACAGCAGGGGGACAGGGGTCCAAGCATCCTGGTTTTGGCTGAATGGCTGTACGTGTCATCCAGTCTGCAATGCTACTCTGGAATATGCAAAGGAGAGTGGGATATTTTTCTGAGCACAATTTCTGGAATTTTTAGCTGAGATAGGGTAATGGGAATTAATTCACTGGTAATTGACGTTTGATCATAAACCCCCCCAAGCCCTAAACTTCAATTTTGCACACAGGTTTATTTAGAGGTTTATTAATTTTAACCATTAATTTATCTAATAGGAGGGTGTTCTGTTCAACCACTGCATTTTCAAAATTTGCTGATGACTTCTCATTTTTCTGGCACTTCTTCTGTATCATCATCTAAACTAAGTGCAGATATATGGTGGGATAAACTATAATGATAACAAATAGGAAACAGTTGAATGTTGTAGAGTCTTAAAGGAGGAGAATCGTTTATTTGATGGAGTGTCAAGTTCTCTTGACTCAGAGCAATGAACAGGGAAAACAGTTAGATTTTCCCACAGAGAGTAAAGGCACAGGGTATCAGGAATTAAACTGAATAGTCAGGCTGATACACAAGTGTTTGTGTGTGTAGAAGGAGAAATGACCAAAGAGTAGTATTACAGTGGTAAAAATGAAAATATTTTAAAGTTAAATAATGCACATGATTGTGGAGAGAGCACAGATGAAGTGCATCTGATCAAAATAGGAGGAGAGTGGAATGAAATGCCCAAAGACTAGGATGTGACAGTTGGAAAGGAAAGGACTAGATTTTTTCCTCATCCCTGATATGTCCAGCATGCTAAGTGGGCAGGTCATGCTTGGCTCAGAATTTATTTTATATATTAATTTAAAGAGAGTAGGTAGTTTTACATCACTGCATTTGTAGTACTGTACATAACTACCTTCAGTGTAGTTTCTCCATCTGTAAGATGCCAAATTCATCTATGTGTTTGCAGGCAATTTTTTTAAAGAAGTCATTGAGCTACAAACAGCAAAATGCTGTGATTTGGGTTCTAATTACATGCTACCTGGTTTTACAGAAGAGAGGGAAAAATTGCATTTCCTAGGACTCTTTGATTGACCACAGGCAGTGTCTGTGAAATAGATGTCAAAAAACTTCTGAACTCAGTCTCATCATCTTGGTCAGGCATCAGCTGCTGTGCATGCACATGGTTGGACATGTTGCTTATAAAGAACTGCAGTTATTTGGTGTGGGATAAATTAAACAAACAGCATCAGCTGAACAGCATTACTTAATATTATTTGAATTACATGAACTATTGTAGACACATGTAAACTTAATTCCTGTACTGAAAAATAAATTACTTTAAATAATGTCAATAACTATATAATCTTTAAACTAAATACAGTCTGATTGAAATGCATTTTTCTATTCCACTACTTCTCTGTATCATTTCCTACCTATGAATGAATCAATGTCAGACTAGGCAAGCAAGGAAAATGTATTTTTGTGGACATCAGTGAGAATATTATTAATACTGGTCAGTAAAGCACATAAAATTTAATTAGGAATAGTTCTTCAGCTCTTCCCATTAGTCATTTACAATAATGGCTCTGCTCTCAGGACCCTCTGGACCTACCACATAAACCTTGATTATAAATCACAATCCATCAATAACAAACTAGTAGTAGAAACATAAAATTGTGATGTTCATAAATAAACTTAAGAGTACTGAGGACTTTACCTAACAAGCAACATCAAGATATAATATGTGTTGGATAAATAAGTTACTACTTTAAAGCACCTTTGGGCTCTGAGATTGTGGCAGGCATAAATGCGAGAGTCTGAACAACTGCCTGCATGATTATAGTCTCAATTTGCAACAAGTAAATATTTGTAAATGAGTTCTAGTCTGATCCCTTCTCAGCAATGTTGTTATTTATATGTATATACACACACATATATATATGTAATAGTCCTTTATAAGAGGCAGAAGACACTGTTTTAGGAAAGATGAAAGTCATCCCTCAAACATTTATTTTCACAACTAGATGAGGCAATCTCTGAAAGGTTCTTGAAGTTGTTTATTTAAATGATAGGATCCAACAGTTCTGACTTCAAAGGAGGCTCCACATGCTTTCCTGTTGTGAACACACATTCTGTCAGCACAGACACTTAAGAGCACAGGGGAGGGTATTTAGACTTAATTTTCAGACACAAGCAAATGGATTTTTAAATAATTAGCAACCACAGGTGTTATTGGTGAAAAACTCTGCAAAACTGGTGGCTTAATCTGAAAATACATCTGCAGTTTGATTAAATGGAAAGAATAATAAAATCACTAAGATAGATTCAAAAACTTGCCTCTGTTTCGGGCATCCCTGGAAAAACACTTAGGACTTGTAAGCCTTAACTCTAAGCTCACAGAAAGATCTTCAGTCTATGACTCAAGATCCTGTCAAACACAGGGAATGTTTCCATACATTTTCTGTGAAAGGCCATTAATAAATGGCATTGGACAACCAAGGGATGGCTTCTGTACACTGGAGGAAAGTGCTGTAACAAGTTGCAGGACTGTTAAAACACGGTATCTCACACCATGCCCCAAAAGTCATCCTGCCCTGAGCACAGCCAGGGGCCAGCCCCAAGGGTGAGGTCTGTGGGAGGAAGGAGGTTGACAGACACTTTTTTTACTACAGAAAGGCACAGGACAGGTTTCTTCCATGCTGTGCTACTCAGCAGGTGAAGCACACTCCTCCAAAGTGCTTCTGGATCTAGTCCTGAAAGAATAGGTCATGTACTTGTAAACATAATGTATTTCATTATTATGTACACTATAAATATGTCTGCTCACCTTGGCTTCTAAGTTAATTTTTGCAGCGCTCAGCTCTTCTTTTATTTGGTTAATTCTTTCATAGCTTCTATTTATGTCGCATTTAGCTGCAAGACAACAAAAACCTGTAAGAGTATGTGCTCAGTTTGTAAACGTTAAATCCTTATAGGAATGCGCTGGTGGCAAGAACCAGCCATGCTGGCTCTGCCAAGCCCAAGCCCCCTCAGGACATCCCTGTGGGACTTGGCCTCTGGAATGGGGAATGCCGAGGCCCCTCAGGATGGTGCCCACGGGGCCAACCTTGTTGGATGAAGTTCCTCTTCTCCCTCGCCTGCTTCTCTGTGAATTGTATCTGCTGGAACAGAGCGTTCAGGTTCATTCCTGGCCTCTCGTGGAGCCCGTGGGCTCTGTGGGCTGCGCTCTTTGTGAGGGCTCCCGGAGGGGCCCCACAGCCCTGCCCTCAGGCTTCGGCCTCCTTGGGATTGGGATAAAGGCCTGGGGGCACGGCTGAGGGGACACGGGGACATGGCTGAGGGGACATAGGGACATAGCTGAGGGGACA
The DNA here is from genome assembly GCA_024734555.1 of Trochalopteron elliotii. Lineage (NCBI taxonomy): Eukaryota > Metazoa > Chordata > Aves > Passeriformes > Leiothrichidae > Trochalopteron > Trochalopteron elliotii. The sequence goes on from JANPWX010000042.1 coordinate 543,153, forward strand.
CGGGGACATGGCTGAGGGGACATAGGGACACAGCTGAGGGGACATAGGGACACAGAGGGAGGTGAGGGTGCAGAAATGGTGGCGAGAGCAGACCTCAGGCAGAGGGAAATGTGGGTGGCTGGCCAGGGGAGCCCTCATGGAAAACAAGGACTGGGAACAGGCAGGCAGGGAAGCAGCACAACACGAGCAGAAGATATTGGGGAAGGAATGAGCCAGATGACACTGAACCACATCAAACATGGGCAAAACCTGTTTAACTGGTTCTGACTCAGGATCTGGGGGGTTTTAGTCTCTAGGACCATGTGCTCCACACACTGGTTTTCTGTCACTCAGGAGCTGTTTTTCTCTACTGCTTCCTTTTTCTATGGAGTGACCACCATCCTTTCTAAATGTTACATCTGCTCAGATTTACTGGTCTTTTGAAGACTGATGTCTAACCTGAGAAGTTAAGAAAATAGGCTAAAATCTGCTATCACACAGGAGAACATGGTAAGGTTGATTCTATGGAATTTACAGTGATCAGACTCAGCTTGGTTGCATTTCACCATGAGTGTAAAATGGGCACTCTTTCTTTTCCAGTTAGTCCCAGTAAGCAAAGATCACAGCACAGCCCATTTTATGCTCTTCTAGAGCATAATTGTGTAAAAATTTACAGTGCTCTGAGTCCCTGCAAAGTTCTGGTTTGTACATTACTGGATGGTACACCTGGAAATGTAAGCACCTGGCTGAAAATATAATTCACATTACAGGGTTTGCTTTTACATCTTGAGAAGGATTGACTGCATTCCCTATAGATAATAACTATGTGAAGTTTGCCTATTTGCTTTGAGGCAGAAAAAGCCTGGAGGAATGAAACTTTATAGATTTCCACCCTTTTTAACACTGAAAAATATTAGGATTATTGACAGTCCTGTGTTGTTATAGTTTTCCTCAGAGGGGATACTGTCTTAGCATAGACTACAGCAGCAAAGTTCAGAAATTAGAAAGTCTTTGACCATCAAAAATCAAAACAATAAACATGAGAGTACAAATGTGTCATTAATGAAAAAGCTGTTCTAAGTTAGCAGAATGAAACAGAATTCTGGAAAAATCTTATGTTATAGCATTTACTGCTTAAAAGGCACCATGTTACAGCTGTTAGTGTGTTAGAAAATGATGTGTTTTAAAGGAAAGACATTGCTCTAAGAAAGAAAATGTGGGTTCTGATGAAACTTAAAACTCTGAAACTAGCACATTATGTTGCAGGAAATGTAATTATTTTTTTAAAATGGCACTAAGTGCAACTGAGGGGGAAGAGTTCACAAAAGTGAATTTAGAAAATGTTTCAGAAGTGAAACTTCCTACCCAAAGGCCAGAGGAAAAGCAGATGAGTCAAACGAGAACATTTGGTGATTGAGACAGTGATTTGTTACACAGGTCTGATGAGTCAAAAAGTCATTTTAAAAAATTCAAGAAAATGAACTGCTCTATCAGTGGATCAAGGAGAAAATCAAATGAAAAGCTTTCTTTGAAGTTCTTGAGACTTGGGTGCTTTTGTGTTTGAAGCTGAGAAGGCTGCTGTAGGCTGGGCTACAGTTCAGTGTCACTTATTAAAGGAACGACTGTGTTTTGTGGAGGGTGCTTCATCTCCTCTAATTATGGCAAAGGAGCTGCTCTCCCCAGAAAGAGGAGTCTGACTCCAACTGCACTTCTCACTGTCTGAGAATGACCATTCAGCATGAATAACAGTCCTCTAAGAGTTTCCTTCAGAACAAAATTCAGTGGGACAAGTATTTGACATTAAGCTTCATAGCTTTTGACTCCTGCAGCTATTTGCCATGTGCTTGATTTTCATATGGTAAATTACTCACAATAATAACTCAGGATTATGTCAATTTAACCATGCATAAGAAACATATACCAGTGGTTTCAGAATCAGCATCAAGTCCATTAGATCAAAGGTGTGCAGTTGCTGGCTCCTGTGGAAAGGGATGAGATGGGACAAACATGAATGTTTCAGGATAAAAATAAAATGTGCATTACCTTCACTTGACTCTAAATTTTGCAAAGCATAAGATCTTTGGTAGATCACTAGCTGCTAGAAAGGTGACTTTAATTTCATTCTGTTGGTCATATCAGTACCTCCTAATCTTAATCTATATCTGTATCTTAATCACTGTGCTGTAATCAGGTCATGTCTTTTTAGTGTTTTTCAAAATCACTAATTGCCCTTCGTAATCAGGCTGCTGTGCTGATAGTAAAGTTTCTTCTACAAGTTTTTTCTCTAGTTTGTGTAGGAAGAAGAAAAGAAAGATTTTGCTTGTAATTTCAAGACACTATAAAAAAATTATTACTGTAACTTATTTCTAAACCATATACACTCAGATTGTTTCACAAATTGTTTTCCTAAAAGCCAAAAAATAGAGGCAAAAGTAAAGAAGTGGCAGGGTAAAAGTTAGATGATGCAATATGGTCTTCACCATAAAAAATGCATGATAAGAACTAGAAATTGTAGGATTATAGTTACAAATAAATTTTGTCTTTTGGTCTTAAGCACTGTTAGTACTATTTCTTTCCATATACAAACTACACTGCTTACTTTTGAACAGTTTTATTTATAGCAAACTCTCTTACCAACCTACCTCTCTCTGGTCTTCCTTTGCTCTTGGCGGTCTTTGTATTTGGCAACTACTTTTGTCTACCTCACATGAAGAAATAAAGTCAAATTGTTCTGTGGCATAAATTCACAGCTGTCATTTTGCATTCAGTGCTGAAGTGCTCTTTCCTTTACAGAAAATAGCCTATATATGTGTGTGTGTATATGTTAAAAACAACAATATATATGAGAGTGCTCTAGCCACTTGGAATGTAATGCTGAGCAGCAATTCTATTGGAGAGAAACTACAAACAGTGTGAAACCCAGTAATTATTTATCATAAATCATCATTTAAAAAATCACAGACTTATTAAAAATTAATTTTATAATGCCACTTCTAAACAGCATGGCTTTAACTCTATTATTTAAAACTTTGTTGAAATTGTTAAAATTCAGCAAGCAGTGTAACTTGGTAACATTAAATAAAATGCTTTCAGTGTAAATCATGAACATTTTGTGTGCTGCTTCTCCTGCTCTCGCTGACCACTTAACTACCTCAACTACTTCTGAAAACCCAGAGCAGGACAACAGAGAAGGGAAATATTAAAATGCAGTAATAACCTATAATTTATGGTCTATCTCAAATTTCTTGAGGAACTCAGGCTAAGAACAGTCTAGTTTTTATCTCTGGAAGAGTGAGAGCACACTGCTGACCCACAGGCTGGAAGCTCTCCATTTCTAGTAGAGTGCTCAGCAGGGCAGTCATGAATGGACACCCTGTTTCTTCCTTGTAACAGGAGGAAAATAGATTACAAAATTCATGTAATAAAATACAAAATAATGGGAAATAGAGAAATAAATCCCAGGAAAATTATATGGAAATGAGTATCAGGAGAAATGAGAATGTTTCTCTTTGCCCCAAATCCTTATTTGTTTTTTCAGGTGAAAAAACTGTGAGTTACTGAAAAGCTCTGTGCGTTTATTAAAAAATATTAAGCAGTAACTTTGTACTCCCCCATTACATGCCTGGCTGCAATGGAGAATTAGTGATACCCTTTTCCACTTTGGTAGGAATGTAAACAACTTCACAACAGATGTTCTTTATAAGGACAAAGCCTGCTATTTGCATTGTGATATCTCTGTTTGAGTCTTATATCCAAGATTTTGTTTAATTCCATCTGGAAAGGCTTCACTGGATCCTCTAGCTTACTAAAGCAAAGATTATTCTTTTATGGGTTTAAATCTAAGTTTTCTATTTTCTTTGGTCAGAGAACACACCACCTGCTTTCTTTGCTAATTGGTAACTGTGCTGTTATACAGGTATCCACATTTTTGCTCTGCAGTGCTTTAGAGTCTTAAATACATTTCAGTTGTTTCTTTTACAGAGAGTCTATCCTAAAACTTTTACACTCTGCTATTCTGTACTATTTGGATAAGCAACAAATGAGGCTCCCATTTTGAAACATATATCAGAGCTCTTATTTATCTTGGCATAAGGGTAGTAACTTGCCTAATGAAGAAAAAAATTTTCAGATCTGGAGTTGCATATCACAGTACAAAACACAGCCTTGGATTTGCATTTTCACAGTAAATTTTCTTAATTATTTATATGGGAAATTGTAGTTTGCTTTACATCAATACTGGTTACCCCTAAGTTGGTACCCAATGGAAGCTACATTCAGAAGCATTGGATACATGCCCATGGGTTAACTAGGCAGCAATTAAACTAGCAGCAGCAATTATTCCACATTCCATGCAAATTCCCAGGCCAAGAAGGTTTGAGGAAGGGCTGTCTCAGTTTGACTAAAACATAGACCCTGAATCTGAAAACTTGCTGCATTGAAACTTCATGATCTCATAAAACCTCTTATAAAAATTGGGCCAGATGGTATTTTTTAGTGACAAACCGTTTTCTAAGAAAGTTTCAGTTCTAATAATTTATTCCGAAAAAAAAAAAAAAAGCCATTGTCCCCACTCCTTCAAAATATCCTGAACAGTTTACAGTTTTCAGAATACTTCTCTTCTTGAGGATATCGTGGAAAAGGTATGTTCTTACCTGCAGGTTTTACAAGCTGCTTTGTAAAATCCAATCTTATAAATATATCTCTGTAAAACCGGGCCCTGTTCATTCTGCACAGCCCTTTGCAGGCAGAGGTACATATTTAATAAAGACTTAATGATGATAAATAATACTACATAAACTTTATTGCCTATTGATCCTGGTGTTATGCTGTAATTTCATCTTTTTTAAAGGTGGAATAAAAAAGGGGAACCTAGAGTTAGGTTTCTATCCCTTCCATATTCCTTCCCATTGATGCTTCTGGAAGACAAGCTACCTTTAATCCTAAAATTTTCAAAGGCTTCATGGCACACATCTGCACACATCTGCCAGGACTCAGAGCATAGGCAGGATAATAAAAACATTCCATTCGAATAGAGTAGAAAGTCCCAGCTGCAGTGAGGATGTATTATCAACTGTGCCACATTCATAAATTAATAATTTGCATTGTATTACAGTCACTTCTTTCCAGAAGCATTAAACATGTCTATTCACAGATTGTGTGAAAAGTATATAAATAATTCTGCTGGGTTTGTCTTTTTACAGCTTGTCTTTAGAGAAAGAAGATAACAGAAGGAAAGTGAATTAGAATAAGAGACAAAAATGTAACTCTTTTTACAATAATTACTTTTTTCTCATTTTGAAAAAGAAATCAGAATGTTTAAAATATCTGCACTAAGTCAGTTCTTTGAATACAAAATTAACATCCATAGTTGAGACAGCAGAGTTTATAAAAGTGAACAACACACTTTAATAAGCTCTGCTGTTTACACATGAAGTACTTTCATATGTGTTTTCATGCATGTTTTGGCTTATTCTTCTTTCTTTTAAAATATATATCATATTGAGGCTACTGTTGATGGTGTTTTCAACTCTGCTGTTCCACTGCTAAAATAAATAAACGTACCTTAAATACCAGTTTCAAAGCAAATGTTGTTGGTTGTGAATGCTGTTAGATCTTCCAGTCCTGAGGGAAAAAAAAAAAAAAAAAAAAGAAAGAAAGGCGTTTAAGGGAGGCAGAACAATGGAATTTTCCCCAAATTAGCTCTCAGCTAAACAGAGGCTATTTACTGCCAAAAAATGGAGAGGGTTAAACAATTCCCATTTCAGGGCACTGGAAGAATCCTGCAATGGTGATTTGCACTGAATGCATTTGTAGGGATTTTATGTGTATCTGTTCAGTTCAGGGCTATCTCAATACAACTAATGACTAATAATGCTATTTTCCATATTCATGAAAAGGAAAAGAGGTGGTCAAATAAAATACAGGTGTGATGGTTTGACCTCAACACCAAGCAAGGTCTTAGAGTAGATTCTGAATGAAAAAAATCATCAAGAACCTAGAAGTAAATGGAAAGTGGGGAAAACTACAACATGATTTTATCAAGGAAGGATTCTATCAGAGTAACTTAATATCTGCACTTGATAAGATAATTGTCCCAGAGAAGAGTAATGCAGTGGATCTAATCTACCTTGATCGAAACAAGGCATTATATTGTTTGTTTTGGGAAGTTACTGAGGGTGGAAAAGATGAGCTTTAATGCAAGCACTGAAGGTGGAAGAGGAACTTAGTAAAGGGTTATATTAAAGTGTGGTCCTGTTAAAAATGAAAATATCAAAATGAAAGGAGTTTACTAGTAGAATTCCTCTAGGACTGATCTTGGCACTGATTTAAGTAGTATTTTTGAACTTGGTGAAGGAAGGAGAATGGGTCTGGCATTAAGAGATGACCCAAAACTGGAATGACGTATCAGAAAAAATACATGACCTCATGGACTGACAAAATGGAAATCTACTAGTGCAGAAACTAGAGGGAGGTGCTTGGGAATTAATATCATGTTCTTTTAGTATAACGTGATGTCTTTATAATTGATGTCAATAGTGAGGGGAAGAGGTTTAATGCATTAATCAGCTGTGGTGGACCATGAACCATCATTGTGTCGTGGCCCTGCAGCAGTTTCAGGGTATACTGCATGAACAATCTTCAGTGAGGACTGTTAACAAAGTGTTAATTTTGCTTTACAAGGCATTGGTAAAACAAGTCTCAGAACATTGTTTACAGTTCCCATGACCCACATTGAGGCACAGCAGGTGCAGAGTGGGCTGCTGAGGGGAAAGGAGTACCTGTTTTCACAGCTGAGATGAAAATAGCTTATCTGGCAAAACAAAGCTTGGAAGGGCATATGGTTTTCTTTATAAGTATGTGTGGGGGGAGATGTGAGGGAAGGCGACTTTTATGTTAAAGGATAGCACTATTTCAAGATCAGATACTTACAAACAATTATGAATAAATGAGAAATCTAAAAGAAGGCTCTTGGCAATCTGTGTAAAGCTCTGGAACTACTTACTGACAAGGTCATGGAGGCAGGGACCTGAACTACTTCCAGATGGAAATTTATAAATTAATAAAGGGTACGTGTGACATGGTGAAGAGATCATGTGTCAGAATATAAAGTTTGGGATATAAAGCTTTGGATACCTACTGACATTGCCAGGGAAGCTTAACTGGAAACTTGTTTGTGTACTTTCTTTATACAGTCCCTAAAAAGAAATGTTTCTAACTGGTTCACATGCCACTCCTTCTATTCTGCATTCCTCAGGACTTTTATGTTCCTTCTTGGTGCAAAGTATAGGAGAAGGGGACTGCCCTTTCTTAAATGGTAAGATTAGAAGCCGGCAAAGATGGAACAATTTTTTAGGATGACAAGTATTAACTGGATTTAACCTACCTATATGCTCAGGGTTAAACTGATCACCTGATTGAGATTGGGAAGTATTTCTTCTCCAAATCATAGTGGTTGGGGTTATGTTGGGTATTGTATTCCTTTCTAACATACACTGTCTAAAAAGTCTTATGAGGTTTTTTTTGTGAAGCACCTGCTCTTGCAGACTGCTAAGATGTGACTGATCAAGAAATCTCATTACTTTAATATCGTTGACTATCCTACAGTGTTTTTCAAACTTATTCTCCTGAAATATGAGGGGGTGTGACTATAATGTAGGAGATTATTTCAGTACATAACATGCTTGATCAATGTTTGCTTTTTCAGATTTTTTAGGAGTTTCCTCTGAATAAGAAAACTTTACTTTCGTTGAGGTAGCATGAAGCTGAATAAGAGGCAGTTAAGGATACTTCGTAAGTATTGGCAAATTTGAAAACTAAAAGATTGATAATTTTTCTGAACCAGAAATTCCTGAGACCTCACAGCAGGAAAAGTCCTTTAATTGGTGATTCCTGCTCAAAGATATCAAACTTTCAAAGGATATCAAACTTTGTTAACGCAGATTCTAAGGGCTTTCTATTTTAGGTAATCCACTAATACACTTATAGATGCCTCATCTTATTAAATGGTTCAGATTCTTCAGACTTTATAAAATCTATATACACACAGTTTTTCTTCCTGTTTTGGTTTCTTGACCACTGCTGCCTGGAAAGAAATGCTTGAAAAAAGGAAGTGCTTTATCTCATTAAGTGTGTAAGGGGCCTAAGGCAATTAGGCTCCTAACTCACCTGCCATAGTTAAGTGGATACAATCAGATGAGGTGTAAATGTACTGTATTTATAATATGTAATTCTAAAGATTGTTTTTATACAAATATGGATCCTCAAACTGTAGGCCACATAGGACATAGCTGTATCAAAAATCTACTGAGTAATTCAGTGTGAATTACTGACATCCATAGCTATGCTTGTAGTGGTTGGGTTGACATCTTTCCTGCTACTAATACAAACAAAATACTTGGTTCATCTCCATACTGCTTCTTGGATTCTGGATAAGTGTACCTTGAAATAGTGCAGTTTATTTTTCATAACCTCTGCAGTGGTGTCAGCTCTGAGATGAGGTTTATCTCTTGCAATCTGGGAAGTTGAAGAGGGGGTTTTTTGCCTTTTTTTTTTTTAGCACAGGTTACTAAATGACAGTTTAATCTACTGCTACTCAGTCTATCCCTCTCCTTATGTTTCTTGTCAAAGAAAATAGCAGATTCATAAGTCAGGTCAAAATTTTTTGTGTCTTATTTTGATAAATTATCTTTTAAGACAAATTATAAAAATCTTATAAAGGTATTATAAATATTACTATTATATATAAATCTTCACTGAAAGGTAAGTTATCTTTCAGTGAAGAGATGGCCTGAGATATCTATAGAAAATTCATGTCTCTAACCTGCCAGTCCTCCAAAATCCTCTTGTGCAATTTTCTGTGAATTAAGCAAATGCTTAGTTGTCTGCTAGTGATGCAAACAGCAAAATCACCAAATCAGTTTTCCTTTGTTCCTCATAATGTTGTCTCTGAGGAATCCAGAGTTACAAGCCATGGAACCTTGTAAGAAACAGTTGGCAATTGCCTGGAATCCAGAACTTTCCAAACTCAAACCCCTCATAGACAGAGAATGGTTTCTCCCACACTTCTCAGTCCCTTTTGAGTACCATCTGGAGCAGCAGTAAAACAAAGCTAAACTCCTATCATTATCATCTTTGATATATAAATCCAGTTGAAATAGCTTTTTTTTTCCCCAATAAATTGTGTGATTAAATTTAAGCTGAAAACTTCTGTTGAGTCATTGTTGTGCTTTAACCCCAGCCAGCAACTAAGCACCACACAGCTGCTTCCTCAGTCCTCCTGCCCCAGTGGGATGAGAAAATTGGAAAGGTAAAAGTAAGAAAAGTGTGGGTTGAGAAAAGAACATTTTATTAACTAAAATAAGAATAATAAATAGGAATGAAAAGGAGACTTTAACAAAAAGAGAGAAATAACCTCTCCAAAAAAAACAAGTGATGCAAATGAAAAACAATTGCTTGCCACAGACAAAATGCTGCCCAGACTGTTCCAGAGCAACACTCTGGAGCCAGATATCCCCCAAATGTATATGCTGAGCATGATGAGCCATGGTATGGACTATCCCTGTGGTCAGTTGGGATCAGCTGTCCTGAATGTGACCCCTCCCAGCTCCTTGTGCACCCTCAGCCTCTTCACTGATGGGATGAAGAAAAAAAGTCCTTGTATGGTGTAAGCACTGCTCAGCAACAACTAAACATCAGTGTGTTATAAATGTTATTCTCATCCTAAATCCAAACTCAGCAGCACTGTGACAGCAACTAACTCTACATGGCCAAAACCAAGCTAGTAATTTTAAGTTGGCTTGTTCTAAGTTTTGGTCAGAAACACAGGATTTTTGAAGGCAATTTCATTTTAAGCGTTTTAGATACTATAATACTCCTCTCCTATACGCCCCAGCCTCTTCATTGTTCTTGTCTAAGTTATTGTCATCAAACATTTATTCTCCTTTTATTCCACAGGAAAACTGTGATACAAACATCAGTGCTTTCAAGCTTTAGTTTCCTGATATCAAGAAAGTCCCCAGCCTCTGTTGGCAGGAAATCATTTGCCTTTGTGTGATCTTACTTATGTGCTGTACCTGTGTCCCAGGTCACCTCAGATGGAGCAGCAAAGTGTTTGGTCACCTCCCTTTCAAGGTCCCTGTTGGAAACCTGAGTAGGGCTGAATTTATAAGTCCACCCACCAGATGGAAAGCAAACTCTACTATGTCTAACTCCAAGGAGTCATGACAGTATTTCACGGCTCATTGTAATTACCAAGGTACTGGGCTTCTCTGCAGAAGTGTTGGATTGAGACTTTGAAATCTGGTAAGGATGTGATGATTTGGGTTGAGGAAGAGGGATAAAAGGAGTTTTAATTTTTTTTTTTTTTCACTTTTAGCAAGGATCTAAAGCTCAATTTTAAATTAATATTGACTGGGCAGTCATTTTCAACTTTTCTTCAATACAGTGTGTCTGTGAGCCAAAGTGAGCTATTTTAAATGTCTGAAAAAGTATTGCTTAATGCCTGCAAACACTGTCAGAAATCAATAATTTTGAAATTTCTGCGATTTGTACTTTAGGGTTGGCATATCACTTTAATTCAGTCTGTTTACAGAAGATTAAATGTGGATATGGACAAGTGTCACAAAGCACATAAATGTGTTGAATAATATTCTTTTAAATTTTAGAAAGAATATAATTTTGATATTTGCAATATTAACCTGGTCTTTAGTAAATCTCTGCAAAAAAAGGCAAATTCAAAAATCACAGAAAAGAGCATTGTTTTGGTGATGACATGGAACTTGCAGATAGTGACAACTATTACCTTAATTTTTTTTCCATATTGAAAATATTTCAAGAATTAGAAGAATTTAAGAAAATAAAACAAACAACCTCTGACTAACTCCAGTCATAAAGATTATAATATAATCAAATTCAGAAACCATGGTATTAATCTCAATTGCTTTGGATTTTTGCAATTCTGTGAACATCATGATCACATTTCATACTGGCAAGGTGCCATCATTGTACATGTTTAAACAAGTTTGCATTATTTTGTTATAAATAGTGTTCTACTGGATAATTAAACAAGTCAGAAACTTGGAGGGGTCACACTGTGAGTGTATAGGTAATTTGTTACAGCTTTAAATTTACTATAAAGTATTTACATTTTATCTTAACATTTTGTCTGCAAACAGTTTTCTATTCTTTCATAAATTAATAACTCAGAAATTCCTATGAAAATGAGTTCATCAGAAACTTACTTCTTTTCCTTACTTGGGGCTGAAGATTCCTAGTCTTTTTGCCATTTATAAAGTAAGTTATACAGCTCAACTGCTCATGTCTACAGCCACTGCTGAGTTCAGAAGTCTGGCCTTTTGAAATGCTTCTCATGGATGGATTTGGTGTGGAGAAACCCATAATTCCATATTTATATCCCTCACAGAGGGACAGACCAGTGTGGAGTCCTTCACATGTGGTTACTTTTACTGCTGAGTTAGGATACATTTTGTTCTGGGATATTCAGAATACAGTTACATGTAAATGCAACTTAAAAAATTTTTAAACTTTCAGGATCAAGTTTAAAAGTCTGCATTGTTGTTTTTCATATGAATTATGCCTGCCCTTGAAACTGCAGGACAGGTGCAGACATGCAAAAAAGCTTCTTTTACTGGTGTTACCAGCAAGTAACTCCATCCATCTAAAAGAAGTGCTGTAGATTTAACTGTGCATCACATGATTAAACAGGGAAACTTCCTGAACACACAGAGCTGTAGTTGATGCAATGAATTCTCACAGAAAAAGGAAGAACCTGCAAACACCATCAGCTGGGACTCAGGCTTTCAGAGTGGCCTGTCGTGTTCACTGCTTTGGTGTGTGCACGGATCCATCAGAATTCTGCAGCAGTAGCAGAGAAGCCAAGTAATGGGATTATGGGGTATTTTAATAGAACAAACAGGTCTTGATTTTCAACACTGTTTCCATCTGATAATCAGTTGGATTAAAGGAGAATTATCTCATCATAAGGTTCTTCCTAAACTATATTTAAAAAAAGAGCATGTGTTAATTAAGAAGACGTTGCTGATTCAAGAAATATTGCCTTTTCATCCCTTACTTATTGAATACCTTTTATGACTAAACCTCTGAGTTCAAATTCTGATCTGTTTTTTCATTTTTTTCTGAAGTTTTTACAACTATTCTTAACATTGTGTAAACAAACCAACAAATACCTCTCCCCAAACACTCCAAATTAAAAAAAAAAATTCACCACAAGCCAAACAAAAAAAGCAACTATAAGAACACACAATCTCTCCTTAAATCCCAACAAGGCACAAAAACCCCCACCTTCCCCACAAAAAAAACCCACAAAGCAAACAATAACCCCCCCAATATTGCTGCACCTTTACTAGAGATACTGTGACGTGCAGCTGATTACAGGTATCTGAGAATAGTCAGTTTTGGTTTCTCAGTAAAATTCTCAAGGCATTCACAACACTAGTTTCTTCCAGTTCCATTTTTCCTTGATATCCTTTCACCTCCAATATAAATATCGTGTGACTTTTTGTCCCCAAAATTTCTTACCTCAGAGGAAGACTGATGAAACAGAGATTGCAGAAATTAACACTGACAGAGTCACTAACCTTTTGAGAAACTTCCAATAAAATTACAATTTTGGTGATACCATCAGGAGAAAAAATTTATTTCACTCGTCAGGGCTACTCTAGCAAATGTACAGAAAATACGGCTTTGAAAATCCAAGATGATAATTTTGCCTTTGGTCACTAAATTCTAAAATGGCTTTAACCTCCATACATCTTTTTTGACTTCCCTGCACAGGGCACATGTCAGGCCAGATTTAGTCCCACATTTTAGAAGAAGATATGTACAGAAAGTGAAAGCAAAATGTTCCTCTCTGATTTAACATGCTTTGCTCTGTAACTGTGTGTGTATCAGGGAAGGCTGAATACCCATCACCAAAGCTATGCATATTTGAACAGCAAATCTCACCACCTTTACACACCATTCTATACACAGAATTTTCATCTCTTTCAATTAAAAATGGGACAGAAATAAATCTACGTGTAAGTGAAGCAGTATGCAAATACAAGATACCAACATTCTCATTTTAACATGGATTTTCTCAGATCAAGAATCTGATTTCACTGGTTTGAAATGTTCATGCAGTTACGTTTTTAAGCAGTTTAGATGCTCTATTCTTACAGCAATAGACAATCAGAATAAGTAATTTCCTAGCTCTAATTTTTCTGCAAAAAAGATGAGGTTCATTAACGCAAATATATTCTATGTAGTGTAAGGTAGGGCTTCCTGTCCTGTGGTTCAGAATCGAATGGATTACACAAGATCAAGCTGCTGGTAATCACTGAAATTTTAAAGACAAAGGGAAGGTTTCAAGTCACCAAATCAAACTGTGGCCTTGGTTGAATCATAGTGGTTGTTAATGCCTAGGGGATGCTAAAGGTTGATGCTGCTGGTGTATTTCACAGAAACACATAATATTCTGAGTTGGAAGGGACTCAGAAGGATCATTGAGTCAGCTCTTAAATGAGTCCATATAGACATCAAACCCACAACCCTCGCCTTATAAGCACCATCCTCTGACAAACTGATCCGGAAGCTGAAGTTTCGAATGATGCTGCTGTAGCATCTGAATTGTATTGCTCTAGATTCCCTGAGCACCTGAATTACTACTGCTTAATAGCTGGTATTTCACTTTTTGGTCATCTTTTATACTTAACTACGCCACATCGAGTCTCTGTGCTGCCGGATCCTCTTGTGGCACGGAATTCTGCGCCTCGATTTCAGCGGAGGGAGGAATCCCTTCCTGCGCTGGCCTGCACTGTCCGTACCTGCGGCTAGGGGGCGGTGTTACCCCATTTTTAAAGCAAAAATCCCTAAACCCAGGGATCCAGGGACTGGCCTCTCCTAACAACACTTTTCTTACCAGTTTGGGCAAATATCAGAGTCTATGCCTTTATAGCACTACTTAAAGTTAAACTGAGTCACTTCTATAAGGTACAGACCTTCACAAGTAGCTGCAGCTCCATCAGCAATTTTCATGTTTTTAGCGGTAACCAGTATGTTGTGTTTCTTAACCACAAACTCTGACTTTGCACTGTATTCTTTTGGTGTTTCTGCATCTATTCTACTTTTTTTTCCCTTTTTTTTCTTCTCTTTTTTTTTTTTTTTTTTTCCTCCTTCCAGATGGCTTGACAGTTTATCAGCACACCTTCTGGTGAGGACAGGGACATAAAAGTTTAGGAAAAACTTCCTGGCCAAGAAGAGCTGTGGGAATTCACTACCAGATCTGCTGAAAGTGCAGGGAGATGGGGTGGGGGTGGCAGACGTGAAATGGTGACTTTCTTTTCTTATACTTTTGCATCAATTAAGTCACTCAGTAATCTGGATTGCACCTCCACGTTTTTTAATTGATTGCTGTGTGAATGCTCATTGCTTACTTTGCTTTTGTTTTATGTTTTTTCTGATACTTACTTAAAGCTCTAAACCCAAATAAATGACAGGTTCAGTAAAAACTCAATCTTGCTTTTGTGCTGCAAAAGCCCATTCAAGGCTTCATAAGCCCCTCAAAATTGATTTTTGGAGTGCTGTTATTTAATCTGCCCTTTACAAAACTTTAATGCCTTGAGCAAATCCTTCTTGCCTTATTCCCACCAAAAGGCACTTTGACTTCATGGTAAGCAGATAAATGGAAGACAAAAAAATGCAGTTCAGACTGTTCCCCCAGTCCCTAGTAATTCTCTAACTTCTCTATTCTCCCTTTCTCATTATTGAAGAAAACCTCCTGTGTAAACACTACTTTTTGTGCTCCCATGGCACATAGACTTTTTCCCATCACTTGCTCACTCTCCCCCACCTGCTAGATCTGACTCATTAGTTCAGCTGTAGCTTTGCTTCACCTCTTCACTCCCCTAAGCATTGTATTTAAAGTTCATGGCACTGCTCTTATTCTCAGCATACTTTCTCTTCACATACCTAGCGGCACTGCAGATAATACTGTATAATGTTCCCTGGGCTCAGTGGCTCCAACTTCAATATTTTCTCGCAGGGTTCAGTCTTTAAAAGGAGGTCTGTGGCAGAGATGGCAAAGGGAATCTGCAGGCTAACCCTGGGCCTTGCAATGGATTAATTCAGCCTCCTTGTCAGCTCAGGGGCACATTGTATTCTGAGCTGCTGCCAGCCAGACCAACCCAACAGAGCTCCAGCAGAGCTCCAACACTGCAGCCTTTGCAAGTGGAACTGGCTGCAAAACAACACCCACTGCCTTTGAGGGAGGCATCTCTGCACCTGACACCTCCTGAGAGCTTGCTGTCATTAGTTTACATGCAGAGGAGGAGGCAGAAGGACACCAGCAGGACTGAATGCAGCAAAGTTCTGATTTTGCTCGCTGTGCATGCCTGGCCTCAAAGTAGCAGATGGCCTGGATGGAAACAGGCTGCTGTCGCTTGATGCTGAAGCTGCATTCAGAGCTTTTGGGCCCAGGCTGCAAGATGACAGGGAGCTTAAAACTGCCCAGTGTTAGGGGTTACAATCACCTTAACCTACTGGGAAAAAAAAGGGGTTGAAGCATGTATTTTACTGAAGTTTCAGTGTGCACATTACTTTGTCTTTTGTTTGTGAAAATTTTCCAATGAAAGAAAACCAGCTATTGTATAACAGCTTCCAGCTAGAAACAAACCAGTAACTACAATTACCTAAAGACTGAAGTACTGGCAGTTAATGCTGGCAGTAAGCAGCTTGAAGTAGCTGGTTCTGCCTTCCACATTATTTATAGTGTAAAGGCCTTTAAACAACAATCCAATGGTGATTGTGTTGTCATCCTTCCTATAATGAAGTGCTTGTCCTTACCTTATATATATAAGTGCACCTTATATATATGCTATGTTATGTTATTTGTTCTGAAACTTTTATATAAAACTTGACCATCAGAATATTTTAAAAAGCTTAAATATTTTTAAAATATTTGCATTAAGTACTTCGTTGTGGCTTATTCTTTCATTTTTTTTTATCTGAAGAGACTCATGAGTTGAGTGATTGACAGATACAAATCGTAAGGCAGACCTTGGTTTGACTGAAATCAACAGCAAAACATTCAGTGACTTAATTTTACCCCAGGGCAAGTAAAAGGCAGCTGGAAAACACTGTGCAAAGATCCAAAGGATTATGACTCCAGCGACAGAGTGGCTTATGGGGTTTTGTCTGCAGCAGAAATTTCTAAATAATGCCATCTATGAAACAGAAAAACTTAAAAAAAAAGGGTAATTTCTGCTATGGAAAAATCTCCTTGTGGTTCATAAGGAGCATTCTCCCACCTACTGTCCTGGTAAAGTGGGTGTAGCAGTTGGATATTCTGAGCAACTGTTTGTGGCATGGACTTTCTTCTTGGATCTTGACTTTCAAACATGGTTGCATTTTAAGCTTTTTTTTTTTTTTTAATTAAAACCTTTTAACCTTTTTTCACTTTGGGTGGTAGTTTTCCAGAGATGAGTCAAAATACTGGCAAGAGGAGTGTTTAGATAGTATTCAGAATTTTTCGATCCATGATTTCCAGCTGTTTTGTTATTTCTGAACTGTCAGCACCATTTTATTCAACTTTTAACACTTAAAATGCAATTTCAGTTTACTATAACACTAAACACTCCACAAAAGCTGTGTTTTGTAACAGCAGAAGTAGTTATTCATGCAGAGGTTTACAATGTGTTGCTTTTTTAAATGCCAAATAACTTGTATGTATATATGGGTGTATGTATGGGGGTATGTATGTATTCAGGACATTAATGCATGACTGTTTTTGTAAAAAGTGGCCTGGATTTCAGGCTGATTTTCAGTTGCTATCCTCTGCTGTGAATATTGTATTCTTGACTGAGGCTTCTAAATAACAGGAGAATTATGCTGCCTTAGTGTTAGATACACAGATAACTTCTATACAGAGTTTATCGTGCGCCATAATGATGTCAAAATTACCAGTGAAGAAGAAATCATCTCTCTGTATTACCCAGCTCAATTTCTATTGAAGTGTTTGGAAGACCAACTTGTTTCATTAAATACCAGCTATTTGAAAAGCTGAAGCTGTCTTGAATCGTCAATGCTATCACCAACTTAGCACCTTCTAATTATCCTGAAATACTCCAGAAATCTGGCCATTGTCTTTGTTCCTTCAATTACATCCTTGTACGTGCAGGAGATAATAGACTTCGCGACCATATAATAGTATATGCCTCTTCACATTAAACAACCAAACCACAAAACTTGTGGCTTAATCAGTTGCAACTTGATATCACTATCACAATTTCACTGAGAAAACCAGTACTTTACACATTTTTTTCGGGTTCTGTTGGATTTTGTTTTGTTTTGTTGTGGGTCCTGGGTTTTGGGGTTCTTTTATTTTGTAGAAATGCAAATGCATCTGTAAAGAAAAAGTGGCAAGAGAGAGGAAAAAAAACAACCTCAAAGCAAGCAAAAATAAGTCCCTTCCATTTGGGTTCTATGAATGTTGTACTCTCTGCATATCCTGGCATATGCTAAGCTTTTTAATAAGTGTTTTGAAGTACCTTACAACAGTTTAGCTCCATCTGCCATCCAGTTTTTGCTATAAAAGTGGCCAGCCTGATCATCTCCCATCTCATGAGGCGACTCAAATACCTTTAAGCAAAATTTATTGTAAGGAGAAGCAAATTCCTGGAGTCAAATGGGCCAAATAGCTTGTTGACAAAACTGCCAAGGAACATGGATGCTGACTTCTTTTAAAAATTGAAAAAAATAAACCCAAAACAACACGTTTGGTTGCAGCCAGAACATAAAAACACCTGAATCAAATTTTCCACATACGAAAATAAGGAAATCTGGAAGCTGACGCTATTTTAGGCTAATTGCATTTCGCTGGGTTTCGGGGGAGCGGTGCATAGTAGCAACTGTGGGAAAACCACTAAATAGTTCTCTGTTTGAACCATCTGTCACGAATATGGGACATATGTTCGCTCTGTTTATTCAGGAGCCAAGTAGAAGCCGATACACCGCGCTCGGCCCCGGCCGAGGGCTGGACCGCACCGCGCACTGCAGGGATGCGGGGAGCGCCCGCCCCGCCGCGGCTGCGGGGAAGGACGGGCGGTGTCCCCTGCCCTCCTGCCTTAA
>JANPWX010000042.1:1260639-1311500 GCA_024734555.1 Trochalopteron elliotii
CCGCCCGCCTCCCCCGCCATGCTGCCGGCAGCGCGCCCGGCCGGGGCCGCCGGGAACGGCGAGGGAGGAGCCGTGAGGGAGAGCTTTAAGGCCGCATGAGAATCGCCGGCGAAGGCATCGGCGGATGTTTAGTGCGAAAACGAAACAAAATTCTGTGCTGAAATCTAAAATCAATCAGTCTAAACCAAAAATCAGCCCCAAAATTATGTGGAGGCGGCTCCAGCTGACACAGAGCAATTTGCACGCATCGCTGGGGAAGTTGGCTGAGCAGTGTGTTGCAGTACTTTCAATGTGCAAATGGAATTATATTTTGACAGGACCAGAGGACATTGTTTCAAGCTGCGCCGCAGGTGGTTTCGTTTGGGTATTAGGAAGAATTTCTTTTTAGAAAGGGTGGTTAGACACTGGAACTGATGGTCCAGGGAGGTGGTGGAGTCACGGTCCCTGAGGGTGTTAAAGGCTGGATGTGGCCCTCAGTGACATGGTCTGGTTGACACAGTGATGTTCTGTCATAGGTTGGACTCGATGATCTCAGAGGCCTTTTCTAACCTAATTGATTCTGTGATACTCTGCTGACTAGTTGCTGTGTCCATTAATCTTCCTGCCTCTGTACGTGTTCTATAAAGCGAGTGCTGGGAAGGCTTCTCTCAGATCTCTTGTCTCCATACATAAGTACAGTCAGTGTGTGGGTTTTCCTCTCCAGGTCTGATTCATACAGACTTGTTTCTCTGACGACATTCCCAAGGCATTTAAACAAGTCATGCTTGAGCAAGGCACTGAGAGCTTGGATGCTTCATTCATTGATTTCATTTATTCATTTGCAAGAGCCTGTAGATGAAACCATGAAGAAACACATAAAAAAATACATCTCGCTAAGGGCTGTGCGTATTCTCAGACCTTTCCAGAGCTTGAGAGAGGCAAATCTTCCTGCTGAAGTCAATGGCTGTCTCTGTGCAGAGCAGGATCAAGGTCCCTGTTTGGGTTTTCAGCCTGTGCTGGAGTCAGTGGTTCATTCCCTGCCTTCCCCAGCAGCTGCACAGGGCACAGAGCTTCCAGCTGCAGCTGCCACCACTGTGTCCATGAGATGGGGAATGGCTTCCTGCCACCAGCAATGCCAGCCAGCCTCCCCTGCACTTCTCTCGTGCATATTATTACCCAGGCACCTTATTTGCTTGGATCTCATCTGCAGAGCTGTAATGTGGCTGTGGAAATACTCACTGACACCATCAGCTGCGAGGGTGGATTCCCTGGTTAGTGGTGCAGGTCTCTGCAGGAAATGGAAGTGAGGGATGAGAGTCCTTCTCCAGAAGATGAAATGGCAAAGCCACACTGGGGGGAGAAGTCAGCAGCAAAATCACTGCTGATTTACGTGGAGTTAAAATTTAGACACTGTTGTGGAAGGCATATTGTAAATTGTGATGGAGCCTTTGTTGCAGACATGGTTTAATCAGGGTGTTTGAAAACCAATTCTCGCCAATTCCCTGCTTAAAAACGCTCGAACACAGATTGCTCTGTAAGTGGGCTCCAGCAAAACTATTTAAGCATGACCATTAAGAAATGGTGTTAGTAAGCTTCCAGGCAGAGAGATTGGAGTGCAAGGACTAAAATGCAAACCTGTCACACTGTCATGGCCAGCAATATCATTGGGTAAGCAGACTGCTCTGAACACATCATGAAGGATCAGAGAGAGATTATAGAGAAATGAGAGCTCCACTCTTGGCATAAAGTTGTACTTAATGCATCTCAACTTTCCAAAAATGCAGCAGCAGACAGGCTCTGTGAAAAAACTCCCTGTGCTGCCTTCTCAGGACTGACCTAAGCTGAGAAGAGTCTAAAATGAGGCCATTAACCTGACACAGGCACAAGCTATGAGCTGAGGGCAGTGTCTGACCCCCAGTACTGTTTCTGCAAATAGCTAATACCATTTTTGGTTGGTTTTTCTTTTTTTTTTTTTTTTTTTAGGGGAAGGGTTTCAGGTGTCTAAAGAAACCACCCCCACTCTTGTTTTTAGTATTGAGCAGAAAATTCTTGTAGGCCTCACAAGCTTCTGCATCCACAATTAAAACACAACACTTTGTAATTGCAGCAGATGGAGTCTTTGAAGGCTTAGAAAGAAGAGGTTTGGTTTAACTTCAGTGGGCATTGGATAAGGTCCCAAAATAAAAATTGTGAAAAACAATTAATGTCTGCCAGTATTTTAGTTTGCTGGAAGTGTATGTGTACATAAATCTCACATGGCTCTCTTTGTGGGGCAAGGTTATTCAGCATTCAAAATGGTGGGAATGATGTACCAAACTGTTCATCTCAAGGGCTTTATTTCAGATTTTCCTTGTGTTGCTTGTGATTAAAAGTCATTACCATCTGCTCAGTAGCTTATTTGAAATGAGATGTTTATCTCCAACGATTCCTAGCCAAGCCAGGATTCACAATGACCAAAAGCATGATTAGAGTTATTGACTTTATTTGCAACCCTAATAAAGTGGCTCAGTAAATGGCTGAAAGGATGATGTTGTTTTATGCATAGAACATGACAGGTCTGGTAGAGGCAGCCCAAATCCTCCACTGAGGTCACTGGAACTGCACAAAGCAATGCCTTGAGGACCTGGTGCAGTTGTACAGAAGAGATAATGGAGTAGCTGCTGTACATGCAAACAGCAGATGAGTGTTATTTCAGGAGAGGAGAGATCCCTGACTTGCTTGTGCAGAACAGATGCAACACTTCCTTCTACCTCCTCCAGCAAGATGTTTGCTGCTTTGTGTGCTTTCAGACTGCCTTTGGATGAGGTAATGCTCACAGACCACAATGCAGAAGAAACTGGTGCTGCATTACAGCTTTGGAAGCAGATTCAGCAGCAAGAGACCACTCCTGTGTTTGTGCTTATTTCATGATTCCAGCTTCGTCATCTGTACTCACACAACTGCAAGGAGGTCAATCACAGTGCAGGGTCTCCTGTAAAACAAAGAGTTGCAGCTGTTTGAAAGTTCATGACACAGTCATGTAAACAGCTCACTTGTCAGACACAGGGATTCTGTCTGGAATAGGGACTATCAAAGCCTGAAATATTTAAATTATTTTTCCCCTTTAACTGTCCCATCTGTTTGGATAATAAGTTGTAGATCAATAACAACAATTTGTTTGTTTGTTCTGTCCCATTCAGATGGGCATGGAGCACATCATTCATTCATCGTGTGTGCGTGGTTCTTCTGAACAAAGGCAGGTTCTTCAGTATCTTGTTGAGCTGCAGCAGGTTTGAAAAAAGGATTTCAGCTACTGAATGTGAAGGCAAGATAGAATTACCCACGGCATACACCAGTCCTAGGTTTGGCAATTAGTCATTCTCCCCATGAAAGAAGATTCCTAAACTGCAAGTATTTAATGAGCAGATTTTTGCATTTTGTCCAGAAGATTGGTAGTCAATGTTTATACCAATCTGGATTTTAAGTCTAGACTTATTTATTTAAAGAAATATTTTCTTTAGACTTTTATGCTGGATTCTCTGTTATTAGTGGGATTCTTTTTCACTGAAAATAGTTGAGACAAGAGGAAATTTTGGTTGAGCTGATTCAGTGCAGATTTATAGTGCCAATTTGAATTGAACTGGACAGACTACAGTAGGATCCAAATGTTTTTAGCTATTTCTTCTTTATGTGAAATTCAGTTTTGGCAGTCAGCTAAACAAGAAAACAGCAATTTTTCCTGACCACTGGTACATGTAGTGATACTGAAAAATATGACAGAGTTTTCAATTGCTCCTTGTGGACCCTTTATAAACATATTGCATTAGTGAGGATAGATCTGGGAAGTTACTTTTAATCTCTGATATGTGCCCACATCTGTCTTTAATGACAGAGGACTATGCATGATCTGGAATCAGAAGATTTAGTGATGCTGAGGGGGAAAAAAAAAAGAAAATACTTTTTGCAATTCCTTGATTTTTCTTCTAATAAAAGTCTCAATGGGATTCTCAATTCTTGTTTAAATTCACACAGTTTCTTGCTACAGATTCTGTCAAAGAAGTAATTTTCCACCAACCTGCATCGTAATTAGGAATGATGAAGAACTCACCAGATGTGCATATGGAAGAAGGCAACATATGAGGGATTGTTTATATGGACAATTTAAGTCCAACCTTCCCCTCTGTAAATTCAGAACATAAGGTTAAAAGAATCTAAACACTTTTACAGCTGAGAAGCTGCTAAATGCCACAGCTAGAAAATAAATTCAGCAATGAGTTGATCTGGAATGTGTTTTCTTAAAAAATACTCAGTCTTGATTTGGAGATTCTGGGAGACAGGGAAAAAAATGGATCTGTATCTTCACTAACAGTTCAAATTTATACCCATTTTCTCAACTGGCTTTGTACAATTTCAGCATTCAGATAAATGTGTTAATTATCAGCCCTTTGGCAACTCTTTCTCATCTTGTGAGCACATATACAGACTGTGATTAATAGTTTGTGATGAATGTGCAGAAAAAAGCATACCTGACCTCCTCAAGTGACCTCTTTTCCTCACCTGTTCACTCAAGGGAAGGAGGAGATTGTAGCTCCAGAAAAAAAAAAAACCAAAAAAAACCCACCTTCTACATCTACCATTAAACTCATGCTAAATAAATGTTGTGTAATTTTCTTGGCACAAGAAAGCTGAAGTCTATGAAAGCCCCACCTGTGGAGAGTGAGAAGCTTCTCTCCCAGAACACTCCTGCAGGTCCAGGTTCAGTGGGCTGTCACTGCAGTGGTGGCAGAGCCATCTCCTCTGCAGAAACAGGGGCAGCTCAGGTGCCACTGCCACTGCTGGAAGCCTGAGGAATGGCTGGGGAAACAAGAATGACACTGCTAGGAGTTTCCTTCTCCCCTTACATAACCTCCCAGCTTTTAGTGGTCAGCAGCTGCTATTTTTAGGAGGTATTTTTAGCCAAAGCTGGAACATGGGCCGTTATATTTGCCCTTTATCCACAGGTCTTCAAGCTGTTGTCTACTCTGCCTGATTGCTCTGAAGCCATTAGTCCGTTCAGCTTTCACTCTGTGCAGTGACTTTCTCAAGTCACTTGGAGGTTCTGTGAAGGAGTCCTATTTATTTTGGCCTTTATTTCCAGCTACCTTGACTTGCTCTAACTATTTCCCAGCTCTAGTACAATGAAAAATGAAAAATTCACACATTCACTCCCTCCATCTCTTTCACGACTTGAAAGGTCTTAAATCATATCTTGCTCTTCCCCATCTGTCTCCTCTCAATGTGAAGAATCCTATTAATGCTTTCTGAAGTTTCCTATTTAGTTGCTCCTTGGACAGAGGCTCTATTTTGGTTTATAATCTTCATTATGATTGTATCTTCTCCACCTATTTTTAGATTTTACAACATCCCTCTTGATATGGGGTGGCTAGTATTATACTAAGCAGTTAAAATCTGGCCATGCTCTGGTTTTATAGCATGACCTTCTGTTGTGATTTATGTTCCTTCCCAAAATTCTTAACACCCAGTTTAATTTTTTGAGCTCTTTATGAGGTGCAAATCTTGACCTCCTGGGCAAAGCTCTTGAGCATCTTTCTGCACCTGGAGCATCACTAACAGCAGGGCGTAGATGGTTGCAGTGTCCCTGGCCCTGCACTTCCTGACTCCTTGACACTTCAGGAATTGCAAGGGAAGCTGCCTGATCCCTGATAGCTGTTATCTTTCTCCCTGCATCCTCCATCTTCCATTGCATGGATGCTTTTAGGGGGACAAACACAGAAGTTATTGGGGGAAAGAATAATTCTCTGCAGAAGCACGATATCACACATCATTATTTTTTAAATAGGTTGTTCTTCCCAGTCTGCCAAGCCTTCACACTCTTCCCAAGAGTGGCCTGCCCTGGGTGACTCCCAGCAAGGAAGTGAACAGCCAGGTGAAGACTTTTCTGCATGAGGCAGCCAGAGGAAGCACAGAGATGAAGGTTCACTCCACATGGAGGTCCTGGAGTTACACCCCAAAATGTAACAATTGCTTAAAAGCTCCGGTCTACCATATTCTCATAAGAAGGAAATCTCTCTCCTCACAGTGAAGAGGAAGAGCTGTCCAGAAACCCTACGAAGGGCAATAGTTAAGCATCTACTGCCAAAAAGAGCAGTAGATGACCAACCCCCAGACAGGACCTCAATCAATAAATCTTTGCAGGGACATCCCACACAGGGGCACAAACTGGCCTTTCTCAGCCTGACACTAAATTGGCAGGTTTTTTCCAAGCCATCTCTTTGGTGTTGTATTCCCTAGAAGTATTCAATCCTTTTTGACCCTCTTTCAAAGACAGACAGTTCCCATATTCATCCACCTGATCATTCATCTCTTACCAGCTGCTTCCTACTCTCTGCCCAGCTAAACATCTTTGCTGTGAGTGGCTTGTAGATATCACAAGCAACGACCTCAGATAAGAAACTCAAAGCTGTGAATTTGCTATCCATTGTCCCAAGAATGAACTTGGAGCTGAGGAAGTGTCTGCTGTGCTCTCTGGCCAGAGGAGTCAGTGGTTATTCCAGCAGGTTTGGCCTGGAAGATACAGTCCTGGCATGAGGGCCACTAAGGCACACTTCCTCCACCCTCTTTTATTGTCACAATCTGCCCTGAATAAGCACAAGTAACCACGACTTAGTTACAATTAATTCAGAAGTGCTGGCAAACAGAAGTAGCCATTGCCCAGGGGCGGGGGCAGCAATTGCATCACTAATGAGAACTCCGGGATCAATCATCGAGCAGCTCCAGGCAGTGAAGTATACTTCAAATGCGTGCTACAATACTGTTGACAGAAATGGTTCCATTTGTCATAAATTATTCAACTTCTAATTGTTTAGGCTTCAGAGTCTGTAAAGATGCTAATTGCCAACTGTAGGATTAAATTGATAATGCCTGCTTTTTATTTTCATAAAGTTACACTTAAAATTGCAGACAGAAGAAAGGCTGATTTTACAGGTGCCTTGTTAAAAACTAGGAGATCAAAAAGTTGATGAGTTCTGCTTTTCTATTCTGAGTTGCAATCATTAAAATTATGTTCCATATTTATCATGTCTCTGTGAACAAAGTAATAAATATTTTGACCAGAACACATACCTAAATTCATATTCCACTCACTCTAGGTTATCCCATCCCATATCTTGATCATGTACAATGAGCACCCTGAGACTATAATTTTGCCTGTCATATCTGAAGATCTATAGTTTTCTTTGAAATAAGAAAGTAAAATGGAGTCAAGTATTTCACAGTTCCCTGGCATCTCTTCCAGGTTTTCATGTATTTTTATCATTCTTTTGCTGGGTATTTTATCTTGCAGGATTTGTAAGGATATTGTCTAGACAGCTGACAAAGAGAAAGTTCGGAGTTTATAGTAATCACTGTGGGGAAATGATAATGGGAGTTTATTCAGAAATATTCTTGTTTAGGAAAAAACCCAATTTGCTAGAATTTCAAATCTGATAACAACTAGAAAGTCAGTCAATTTTAACTGTTTTTGTTTAATTTGAGTGTCTGTTTAAACTGTTTGATGAAGCAAGGGATTGTTGTTCTGGTATCCTGATTCACATTCCATTTCTGAAAGGAACATCAGTGCATCTAATCTCAAACATACAAAAATAAGCTAAGGAATCTTTTCCTCTGTTAGATGTTGAAAACCCCTTCCTGGAAAGCTGAAAAAAGGCCAGACTATTTTTTTCTTTTAGCTCAGAATTTCCCTTTGAAGCAGGATTCACTTACACAGCTGAAGAGCTTGATCCCAGGGGTGCTATCTGTTGAAGTCAGTGAGAGGTAAAGGATGCTCAAAATCATGCCCTAATTGCTAGCTTGGCTTGAAGGTACGTGCTCTGTCCTACTCAGGAGCAGCAATCACCCTGTGCAGGGTGAAATCGTGGCAGGCTGTGGTGGCTGAGCTTACCAGGGTATAAACACAGCATTGAAAAGAGGCACTAAACAGGGCCACCATGTCAGGGCTGTTTTGACAAAAGATAATCAAGTGGGAAGTGCAAAAGATGATCTACTTGAGTCAGAGCTTTGATGAGGATACTCTGCTTGAGTGTCCTTTTGCTTCAAGCCCCATCATTCATAGGAAGGTCATTAAATTACTTTGTTTCTGAAGTATATTTATTACTTTTAAATCCAGTGCAGTCTATTTAGTATTTTGTGATGCTTCATTGTGAATCATTAATGAGAAGCTCCTGCACACAGTCATAGAATTTGTCTGATTACTCCATTCATATTTAATAAGCTTGCTGCTTACACTTCAGAGTAACAACAGAAATTAGATAGTGCAATACTTTAGTCCTGGAGTGCCCCTAAATTTGGCTCTAAATTATTCATTATACTGGCTGAAGGCAAGAGAACTGTTGTAACCCCAAATTTATCTAAATCCTACACTGTCTAATCTGTGCCTCTTTGTTGTTATTCTCACTTTAAAAAATAACTAATTTTTATTGAAACTGAAAACATCTAGGTTTTGTCTGTTGCAGATTTATCATCATTCTCTGCAAAAGCACTGCAGTCAGCTAAAAACAAAGATCATTTACTTGGACTTCAGCTATATAGACAAAATGTGTGCCCTGCAATCAAGCAGTACTGTGAAGATGTGTTTTGTTAAAGCAGGGATTGTATTTTCTAGCTAAGACAGTATTTTTTTTAAACTGCCAATTAGACAAGAGCACAGAGATTAACCAGCTGCACTCCCACATTTTTAGGGTTTTATTGTTTCATTTTATAAACTAAATGTCTCTTTTGTATGGGTTATATCTAGAAACACACTATCAATGTAATATTTTTAAGGTCTTTAAAATAAATAAATCTTGTAAGATAAAAGGTCTAATCTAAGCTTAGGTGGGCCCTCAAGCAGAGTCTAAAATCATAATGTAAATGTTGGTGGGCTCATAAGTGATTTACCAAAACAGAATCTGCCATACTTTCAGATTTATCACTGGGAATGTCCCAGCCTTTAAAGTCATATCTGAAAATAGACCACAAAGTATGTACCCCAACTTTGCCAAAAGCAGAAATCACAGAGTATGTACCCCAACTTCGTCAAAAGCAGAAATTTCAGAAGAATAGCTCACATAAGGAGACTTGTGTCCTCTGCTTGCATCTTCTAGTAGGGAATTTCCTGTTCTCATGGGAATCATTCATAAACCACTTCTAAGTTTAAACCTTTAATGGATTATGTACAACTGCTCACCATCAAAATGGACCAGGTACTAATGGATGGCACTGGCTCTGAGGTTTGTCTCCCAGTGTTACTCAACTCCAGCTGGCTGTCTAACACTGTGACAAAAACAGGCTCATGGGGAGAGGTACCGAGCATCAGAGAAATACCAGCTCCTCTCAAAACACCTCGGAGGAAAATAAATATGAAAAATAAAGTGGGGTTTTACAAAATTACACATAACCAAGAAGCAGTGCAGCTACCCCCACTTCTTCCTCAATGCCTGCTCTGCTGAGTGAAATGGCTCCACTGTGGAAAGCCCCAGCCTGCATTAGTGGCAGCACAAAAACTAATCATTCATCTCATACCTCAGCTTGACCAAACAACCTGGTCTAATAGGCCAAAATGAGGAAATAGCATAGAAAATGTTGTTACACCATTCCTAAAATGCACTAAGTCTGCATTAAAAGGTTGGAACCTCTTTGTACTCATTGCCTGTAAAGCGATGTGCATCGAAAATGTGTCGTTATCATCACCTGGTCTTAAGAAATAAAGTAACACATGTAAGAATTGGAGGCATTTTATCACATCTCAAGTACTGTCTCAATGGAATACTCACAGAGACAGATTGCATATCCTGACAGCAGTCCAAGGGGGAAAAAAACAACTTTAGGAAGGCAGCACAATCTAAATTTCTTAGAGTTGAGCCAACAGACAGATGGCAGGAACTAAACGTCCTTAAAAAAATCCCACGGCCGTGGTTGTCCTGGCATCAGTCTGATACTCTGCCAAAGTGAGAGCCCAATGAATGAACTGCAAAGAGTTTGCAGTTGTTTCTGTCGAAACGAGCTTAAGGGGTGAGAGTTGGAATGGATGAACTGCTGCAAATGACAGCAACTCAGAAAGTCAGTGTGGGAACCTGCCCATTCAATACTGCCAGTTGGGAGAGAGAGGCTCTAAAAGAAATCTGTGATTTGACAGTCTAATAAGTTACTTTTCAGCAACAGTAGATCAGTTACTGTGACTGCTCCATGGCCAGCAGCTCCAGCTGCTGGAAGCTTATTTCTTGTGGAGAAAACAAGGACAAGGCTTTTCCCCACTTAAATCCTCAAAAATAAAGCTTAAATTAGATTTGTCTTGGATATAGCAGAGGTAGATGTATGGATAACAGCCTCTCTGCTTTTCACCTGGGGGAGTACCAGCCATACAGCTCCCCCAGCCACCCCTGCTTCTACTGCCATAGCAGAGCTTAAAGATTTCTCTTTCAGAGAAATCCCATTAAATAATGCCTTAGCTTTTCCCTGTGTCTTGCAGAGCAGGAAATACCAGCTGGGGATGGAATGAAATCTAGAATAGCATCTTGTATTAAACAAGGCTTTTGAGACCTTTCCCTCATTCTTTTAAGTACAGCTTAATGGTTCAGACACTAAAAGGATCTGCTTTCCTTCTCAGAAACATTCATCTGGATTTAGCTTTGAAGTCCAACGGTTTTAACACTGAAAACTGTGAGTTTGTGAAATTCAGCAGCACAGTGCACTTGCTTTCTCCCCAGGGGTCTCTACGTTGTCTGACCAGCATAAAATGAGAATGGAGCCATAGGAGATGCTCACAGGAAGATGTTTGTGTGTCAGAGAATCTCCATCATGTCTCCGAAATCAGCTGTGCTTTGTGCTTGGGATTGGCAGCCAAAACAACAGCCTTGTATAATGCTGGCAGGCCACGCTTCAGTTCATAGGCACACACTTTCAAATGTTTCTGAAAATCTTCTGAGCTCATTTCAGAGGCTTCATGGGGCAGGGAACAGATAGAAAAGATGACCTTCCCTCAGAAGTCCTTCCCTCAATGGGTAGACTTGGAAACATCTCCCACTCGTAATTCGTATTTCCATCTGTCCTCTCATTGAAGGATGAGGGTGAAAACATGCCTGGGGGAAGGCTGGCCACAGAGCTGTGATTGGTTTTCCCTGTATCATTGCTGTGCAAAGTGAAGGAGACATCCTGGCCAGTGGCAGGCAGGCAGAAGGGGCTGCAAACACTTACAAACCTCTGAGCTGATTAAACTTGCTTTGATCATCACAGTAACTCTGCATCAAAGATGCTGTGTGGCAAATCTCTGCATTGCACAGATCACTGTGCTGGAGCCATTCCTGGGTGAATGCTTTTCTCCCCAGTGCCTAAAAATGGATTCTTTATTCCACAGAAAAAGGGAAAGATTGAAGCAAACTATGGGCAGAATGAGCGAGCTGCGGGGTCTTCTCATTTCCTCTGGGGCCAGCCTTACACAGCCTGTCCAGGATCAGGGAGCAAAAAGGACACTCAAAGTCACTTTTCTTCTTTCTGATTTTGATTGCTGTGTGCTTCTTGCCTGCAGATCCAGTCCTTTGCTGTTCTGTTTACCTTTCCCAGAAGTGCACTTAGCCATTAATGGAAGATTCGAATTCAGGCATTCACTCTGGGGAAAACATAGGTTACAATAAATAATGGTCACAGGTTAAGTCATCCAGGTATTGTGTATACTCTTAATGGGTATCTGAGAAAAAATATGACATAATGCTTGCAAATAAATTTCCCCCATCACAACACCGTCCATTTTAAATTATATCTCTTGAGAGTTTTCAGCTATTTTCTTTGCTTTCAAACACAGCTTCCCTGTGTGCCTCTGACTCTGAAGTAGAGAGCTGAATTCAAACTGCAGAGAAATCTGTTAGAAGATGCCTGGAGGTATATGTGGCACAAAGACATGGGAACTTTATCTTCTTTTCTGGCTGCTCTGAACTGATTGTGGGGATTAATGATTTATCTCTCTTTAAAGAACTCCTTGGAGCTACATAGTCTCAAATCAGATAAAGTATATACTATTCCTCAATCAGGCACCTGCCAGTTTAGGTTCAGCCTTTAATCTGGGCAGTTGTAGTTTTACAAAGATTTGACTTCAAGAAAAGTTTCCTGAGAGATATCATCAGTGTTCATCACTTTTCCAAAACCTGTATGATATTCCTTCTGTTAGGTTGGAATGATTACGAGAAGAAAGGAGAAATAGCAGAAATCTACCTTTCTGCTGAGAACAATGAACAGCTACACCTCTGTCCTGGGTAAATCCCTTGAACAGTGTGTAGGGCTTGAGCTGGCTCCTGACATAAGGACAGAGGTTGCCTTGGAGGGCATCACAGGCATGTTTCCTCCTGCCCTCAGGAGCAGGGTTGGTTACCAGCAGGCACAAGGAAAGCAGGGAGCTCCCTCATCCAACCAGTTCCAGTTTGCTGCAGATTTACATATCTGTGCAAAAAGGGAGCAAGGGATTAGTCAGAAGCAGAAATACACAATATTGGTCCATAGACAAGTGTTTAAGATCTCAGTATGGGTGTTTGTGGAAATGCACCCATGTGGCTCAGTGACATTAAATCTGATTATTGACTCCCTTGTAACAAAGTCAATGGGAGTCATCTTGTTGAAAGCATGTTTGGACGAGATAGTTGTCTGATTCATGTCTTTGTTTATATGAATCCAAAGTGGGATTTGCTATCTGTGGTAAAAAAGAAAACGAGCCGTTTATCCACATATACAATAAAAGAGAATTCACATACAGTGAGAGGTCTGCCAAATGCTAGACAGCTCCAGAGAAAAATGGCATTATAAACCACTTCATAGCTTAAAAGAAAATAAGCTGGGTGTACAACAAGGTAGGAACCATCTGCTTGGCTTCAGTGGGAATTTCCCCAGAGTAATCATTACAGGGGGTGGATAGATCATGAAATAAAGGAATTTTTTTCCTATCTCTCATAATTAAATTTACTGGGTTTCTGCAGAATAGTTCCTGGCGCAGAGTAAGGCATGTAGATCTCATACCTTATCATTGTAAAGCTACATAATTACAGTGATAAACAAGCCCATTTAGTTTAGCAGAGTCTCACATTTTGTCTGACTGACAGACCTGAATTTTCTGCACATCATAAGTCCATTTTTTGTAGTCGTGTCAGATTTCCCATTCAGCCACTGCTCCATGCCTTTCCTCCTCACAGCATCCAAGACCAATATCTGCTTGATGTAGTACCAGTTCTAGGAAGCTGAAGTTTGAAGGGGTGACCCTATTTGCTTCATTCTTCTTTATGGCATTCAGACTAAGCAATTGACCTTTACACGGGTCTTCTGTTAAGTTAGGAGCAGAAAACATGAATCAAGAAGGTGGAGGTCTGCATGACCTTGTAATAAATTAATATTGTCCTTAGACTCAATGCTTTTGGACCTGCACTGTAAATTCTTGATCAGGATGTAAGTTCAGACCTACTCCTGGTTTGCTTCTGCTGTGGAATCTGGAATTAATATTGCAGGTAGTGATTCTGTTATAATGCAATTGGAATTAAATATTGCTGTCAATCCAAGTACATTTAATTAAGCAATATTTACAGAGCAGTTGAATGCTCTAAGGACTACAATATAGTGACCTGGAATTTTTCAAGTCTTCCTTTTGTATTTACATACTTCAGCATTTCAGCTTCTTTTGCCCTGGTAATTTAACACTGTCACATCCTCACAGCTGACCTTTAGAGGACAAGAAGCTGGGACCATTGTGTTGGTTCTGTGCTTTTCCCCTTACAGTTTCATGTAACACATATTAGATTTGCTTTTATTTTCTATGTGAAATGAAACCAATCTGGAGAGTCACACTCTCAAGAGTCAGAAATAACTTTTTGTTGAATCTTTTAAAATATGCTAAGGTTTCTTTTTCTGGCTTCTATGCTAAGTGGAAAAGGCCAAAAGAAGTAACAATTATTGTCCAGTCTTGTCTGTGCTATTAATTAAAAATCAATAGATTACATGTTAAAAGAAAGATGAATAATTTATCTCCAAGCAGTGGACCTGACTAGGAAAATCCACATTCTGGCTGTATTTTCTCAAAAAATATATCAAATGCAGAAATTAATTATCTCCCACAAAAGAGTTTAAAATTGTATTGATTATATATCTTGAATGTAAATATAGTCACATGCGTTTACAGAGACAGACAGAAAAAAAATAGAAATAAGGAAATATTTTTAGAATAGCTGCTTATTTTTTTGGATCTTTTGCAATGTTTGTTTGACTTTCTAATGTTCTGTTTAGCAATATTGTTCTCTGTAATTAGAACCAAAGGAAAAATTATCAATGAGCAAGAAACTAGCTTTTCTAAAATGTCCCATACTCCATGAGCAAAGTCTTTGAGTCTCAGGGCCCTGGCAGCATTTTTCCTTGCAGGAGCACAACAAGGATTTTTTTGCCTCGTGGCTGCAGAGCTGAGAGTCACCGAGGCTCTCTGAGCTGTGAAGGGTGCAAGAGGAACCCACAAGCCCCCAGATGAACCCAGAACTCAAGATTTTGCTCCACTTCTTTTCTCTAGGCATCCTGATTGTTGCACATTTAGAAAACATAAATGTTAGATGAATTTGAGTTGGACTGTGAAAAACCTGCTCATCGACAGGGCAGTCCCACCACCTGAATCCTTGAATCCACTGCTTGAATCCATCCACAGAGAATTCCCAAGCTGGCCTGTACCCTAATGCACACAGCTTGAGTGGTTTAAAGATGCTTCTGTGCAGACAGTATGTGGGTCTGATGTGACTTTCAGGGTGACTTTCAGCCCACAGTCTTTAGTAATTTCCTGAGTTCTTTATCAGTCTTTACAAACATGATATTTTGCACTAAGAGGCTGCTTAAGAGTCCCCCTCCCCTTAGAATTCAGCAGAGCAAAGACGTTCCCACCTTCTCAGAAAGCTGAGAGCTGGGGCTGTCTGTCCTGCAGCGTGCCACAGCTGTGCTACAGCTCTGCGGGATGTACCAGATGTATTCAGGGCAGGAGCTGGCCTGGCAGCCAGGGGAGGTGAGCAGCAGATGCATCATCCCCCTCTGCCGCCTCTGCTCAGGGTACAGATAACCTGGGGGCTGCGAGGGCAGAGCAGCAGAAAACCCCAGGGAACACTGAATCTGTGCTTTGGACCTTAAGGCGGGGTGGTACAGATTTTTTTTTGCTCTATTAAGCGCATTTTGAGATAAAATACCAGTTGCAGTGAGGCGTTTTCCGTGAACCAGTCTGTTAGAAAAGGGTCGGACTCATGATGTGCCCATGATAAGCCCCGACTGGGCAGTGACCACGCAGCCATGTGGAACACGAGCCGCTGCAATTACCGGGGAACACTCCGATC
This sequence comes from Trochalopteron elliotii, assembly GCA_024734555.1. Classification (NCBI taxonomy): domain Eukaryota; kingdom Metazoa; phylum Chordata; class Aves; order Passeriformes; family Leiothrichidae; genus Trochalopteron; species Trochalopteron elliotii. The sequence goes on from JANPWX010000042.1 coordinate 1,275,963, forward strand.
ACATCGGGCCGCCTTTAACAGCACCAGAACGGCCTGGCAGAGAACGGGGCTGGCAGCCCCTGACTGATGATGAACTGGCTGTGCAGGCTTTAATTAGCCAGCGACAAGGCAGAATTATAAGCACTGTTTTACGAGAGCAAAGTAAATACTTGCTCTCCTGCTTTGCCCGTCCCTGGAATTTATTAGGCGCTTGGATGTGTCCATGCCTCGGAGCCAGGGAGGCAGATGCTGGGGGAGTGAGGAAGAGGCTTTTGCAACCTGACCCCTCAGGAGGAATAGCTGCAGCCAAGCCTTTTACGCTGGCACATTTTTCTGAAATATTTATGCCCGATCCCCCGTTGTTGTTTATCTCAGTGCCTCCTCTCCTTGCTCACCCCGGGCTGCCTTATCAGACAGTCTCTGCTATTTAGGGAGCACAGAAAAAAAAGTTAGGAGACCGAAATTAGAAAAAAACCTTTTTGGCACACACTGAAGCTTCCGCTAAGAGAGCTGTGGGGAATTAATTGTCAGGTAGGAAAGGCTGCGATGGGGACTGGCAGGTGCCCCAGCAGTGCCATGCAATCACGTGAAGGGCAGAATTCCCTCATCTCGGCAGGCGTGACTGCTGTGAATTTAGGTAGGAGCTGCTTTTCAGGAGCAGCTATTGTTGTTGCACCCCATCCATGCTGGATGCCTTCCCTCTGGCCGCTTGCAGAAAGGGCAGCTGCAGCCTCAGCAGCCGCCCGCAGCAGGGACACGGGGAAAAGCCTCAGAGCAGGAGGCAGAAAGTAGGTTAACCTGAAAGATGAGAATGGGAACGCTGCCCTATAGACATCTTTCTTATAGAATTTGATATATTCACTTTTTAGCGTCTCAGAAGCAGAGGGTGTTGCTTTGCATCATTGTTAGTGAGGAGGGAGCTGAGCTCCCTCCCTTCGTGCTCCCCTCCGTGACCTGTCTGAGCATTGTAGGAGAAGCCCAAAGAAAGTCAATATGGATAAAACCCTGTTGAATTCTGGTATTGGTCAGACTGCTGGCGGAAGGGTACAGCCTCCCTCGGGTCACAGATTTAGCTGAGAATAGCAGATTTGTTCTTTTCAACAGTTTTGCAAGACAAGGTGCTTTTGCTGTGGGATTTTGGGGTTGCTTTGATCAGTTTTGGGTTGTTTATTCTTTGCTGTGTCTAGATCAGGCTGCCTGAAGATAACCATGTGTTTGCCAGCGATTTTAGTGAAACAGGAATTTGACCTTGAAATATGCTGAGTTCACAGGCTATATAAACTAAAATATTTTGTATGTTTGCTCTAAATCCAGACAGCCAGAGGGCTAATGGTACATTTCCCCACTGCAAACAGATCTGCTGAAAAGCATGAACCTTGATTTAAAGGAAAGCCACCATTGCTGATTGTATGTAGTATCTTAGATGGAGAGTGGAAGGAGAATTCAGATCAAATACAGTTTATTGACTTTATTCCTTCCTCAACTAGGAGGTGAACTTCTGAAAATGTGCCCAGTAGCCTTTTTATGAAATATGAAAGTGAGTACTAAATTACAATCCTCAAATCACCAATTCAGAGCCCACAGATTTTTTTTTTTTTTTTTTCCATTTCTTCATCTATAATTTCCGGGCTGGAGCTCTAGCCATTAATAGCAGCTACATCATTGCAGTGCCGACACTTCAGCAGCACCCTCATCCATTTCAGTCATTGATCCACTAATGTGCGCCGGATGAGAAAGGAAAAGGGCGGCTCATTCATCCTCCCCCTCCTTCCTCCTCCTCTCACCAGGTGGCAACCACTCACCCATTGCTTTAAATCCCTATCAGATTTCAGAGGCTCAGTGTTAATTGTCCCTGTACAAGGACTGACCCCAGACAGTGAAACTAAAATTAAAGTAACGGGGCCACGGAAGTGGGTGAAATGCTACAGGAGGGGATGGATCTGCACCTGCTTTCCTTGGCCCACAGACTGCAGACAGTGCTGGAAATGACAAGAGCTGGAGCTGCTAAGCACACTTGTAGGCATTGGGTTGTTCCTGGAATATGAAGCCAAACAAGGAAAAGAGTAGGAGAAAGGCTAAAGAATCTAGGCAATAAGATTAAAGGTACAGCAAAGAAATGGTACTTTGAGTAGTATCAGCTGCACAAGTAATACTGTAATTCCGGTTGCATATGGAGAAAAATATATTCTTCCCGTGGACATCCATGGGTGATCCATATTGCAGCCCTGTTTGGGTGTTTTTCTGACTTACAGAGAAAGATATATTGCTTATAGCTGTAGCTTGCTGGGATTTCCTGATCCAGATACTTGATTTTTAATTTATCTTTTTTTAATCTATCCAACTAACCTATAGGCACATTCTTGCTTTCCCTTTCCATTCTTTGCTTGGTACATCTACTCTTTTGTTCTCATATTCCTTATCTTTATATTGCTTATTTTGGGGATCAAAGGGCAAAGGAAATAAAAATCCTGTTAGTTTACAAAGGACGACACAGCAGTAGATAATTGGTTTCCAATCAAGCCCAGACTTCTTTGATCTCCAAAGTCCTTACAAAGAACATTTTGCTGAGACACAAGCATGTGTTTGGTGGCACTACCAGGAGATCTAATTCTGAAAGTCTGCAATTACCTGAGCAGTGACACTTTTAAAGATGAGAGGGACTGATAACAATGCTGTGTTCTTACACCATCTTCCATTACACTTGCATTAATGAGACATAGCTACACTCTTCTGAGGAAACACTTTCAGTAATATTTCTCTCATGCTGTAGTAACAGAGATGTTGGGTCATACAGCAGGGTCAGGAACAGAAACCAGCTTCTTCCAGCTCCCCAGACCACAGCTCAACCACATAAGCACCCTTCCTTCTCAGAGATTGCTGCTCTTCCCAGCTCTGCTCCATGGAGACAAATAGAAATGTGCTGTCCATTCCCACCCTGGTTCACATTTCCACCTCTGCAGCAGTTTATAACCTTTGCCTGTGCTGGTTGAACTTTCTGGGCTGTGGTGCAATGACCAGTGTAATGTTGTTTATATAACACAATGCCCAGCAGCTAAGGATATGAACTTTTGAAAACCAGCTTTGCCACCAGAAAATCTGTGATGTGAAACTACACTCCTGTTCATCTGCGCAAGGACTTAATCTCTTCTGTCATGTTGAATCTCAGTGACCTTCACCTCAATTTCCCTTGTTCACTAAATGCCTTTCCCTCTCAATCCATGCTTAAACCCAACAAAACATGGGTGGGGTTGGTCTTTTCTCCTAGGTGACAAGAGGAAATGGACTCAAGTTGCATCCAGTGGAGGTTCAGATTGGATATTAGGAAAAAGATCTTCACTGAAAGGCTGGTCAGGCTTTGGAACAGGCTGCCCAGGGAACTGCTGGAGTCACCATCCCCTGGATGGTGGATTTAAAAGACATGGAGATGTGGCACTGAGGGACATGGTTCAGTGGTGGCCTTGACAGTGCTGGGTTAATGGTTGGACTCAATGATCTTAGAGGTCCTTTACAACCAAAATGATTCTATGATTCTGTATGAAAAGGCAAAATGTGTTAATGCTACAAATACATGAGATATAGTTAAATGACTGATTGTGGGTTTGTAGAAATCTCTCTGATTTATTTTTCTTTTTCCCTTTCTCTTTTCCTGTTTTTTTTCCCCCCTTTGCTTTTTGGTTTTTCTTTCATAGTCTTCATGCCAGGGCTCCCCAGAAGAAAACATTTCATTTTAATGCATCAAGGCAGCATTATTTTGTGCAATCTGGAGAGGCAGAGTGCACAAAATGTACAGGTGTATACTTGTGCATGCATAGCAAAATCTATAACTGACTCTGCTTCTTTAAATAAACAGAATACATTCATTTAGCTTAAAATAGGACTCCTGTCAAGCTCCTGCCCTAGAGCAACTACCAATTGCATTGTCAAAATCACTCTCTGTGGTTCTGAATAGGTTTCTTAATGAAAGAGCAACATTAGCTCTTTAGAACATTTTGTCCCTGAAGGATGCAGCAGCAACAGCCACAGAATGATTTCTGGCTCAGACATGCACATAAACGGTAGAAAACATAATGGTTTAAATCGTGATTATCAGCTCCCTGGAAATGCTTCACATCAGTGATTCAGGGAACCAAGAGACAAATGGATGCTAAGAATGGTACCCACTGATGAGAGCTTTGTTTCTCACATGCACACTGTCCCCCTTAAAATAAATATGGTGTGAGTAGGTTGTCACTGAAACAATGGAAAAACCAGGGAATTAAATTATTTGGGACCCGATCCAAAGAAAAATATGTTCTGGTGAAGTGAAATTGTAATATTTGCTGGATTAAATAATGATGATCATGTGAATGAAATTCTGTGTTTCTATTTTAGCAGTCTGGTCATACTGACTGTCACAGTAGCAATTTTTTATTCTGGGTAAACCTGGAGGCAGTAGTAGAGTAGAATATGACTTGAGTAGATATGTTCATATTCAAACCAAAGAAAAAGAGCTTTTCTTATAAAAGGCATGGTTGGAGACAGGACTTAGGTGTTCTCTTGTTTCTTTAATAGGGATGGTGTGGCTGCACTCGGCTAAAGTCTTCTAGTTGGAGCTACAGCACCATTTAAATGTTGGTAAATACCAACAGCCTCATGCATATCCCCAGTCTGGGCTCCAGACAGATTTCAGATCAAATGTCGCTGTTCTCATGCAGGAAAAGCCCTCAAGCAGCTTTTCCACAGCATGGAGGGTATCAGGATCAAAACCAACAACAAAACAGATGACATTTTTCAGCAGAAGACAGAAGTGTCTGTTCCTGCTTTGTCAGTCTTCTCCCTGGCAGAAGGAGACTAAGCTTTTCTTGGTGTGTTTGACCCTCTTACCTCCTATACTTGCAGTCTGTTCCAAGAGCCACTATCAGCCCAGATGTAATTATCACAGAAAGAAGCAGCCATGTCTAGGCACAAAAAATTTCAATGCTAATAATAAAACAGTTAAAAGTGTTCTTCCTATGTTTTACCCCATTTACCCACCTTTCCCTGCTCCTTGGGGCTCTGTGGTCATGTTGGTGGTGGTGCTGAAGGGCAGTGGTGTCTGGAGAATTTCCCCAGGACTGTGATATTCATGGTGATGGATTTGTCTCATTCTAAGACACATTTGGGTTCATTTATACTTTTGCTAACCCGTTTTATACTTTGCAAACTCAACACTAAACCTGTGGCCTGTTACCAGTGATGGCAATACAATACAACAGGCATTCACAGCTGCATTATTATGCTGTTTTTAAGTTTCTCATTTGTCATCCAACTCAGACCCTGCTAATACATTGCTCAAGGTGGGGAATCAACAGAATATCAGGAGTTAACTTAATGAAAGTGAGCTCATTCCATACTGCACTCAGGGTTGGTGTCTCCTTGGCTGCTTATAAAATTCCATGGAGCATCTGGAATAAATGGTACTGAATTAATATAATGCTATAAATAGGTTAATCAGGTGGAATCTTCAGCTGCTGAAATAGTAGAGTTACACAATTATACTGACCTTGGCTCATTATGGTGCAGGTTTTCATTATCAAATTTCAGTTCCAACCTGGAGATTGGGTCAGCTTGCTCTTGCAGTCCACACTTTTCCACTGAAGTAATAAACAATGAGGCCAATGTTGGAGCAATTTCTTAGGGGCTTCTGGTAGTTGTTCATAAACCGCTGGGCACAGAAATTCTCTGTAGAAAACTGAGTCAGGACTAAGTCAAGCCCCTTCCACCAAACAGTTTAATACCTGAAGAGCTGGAAAGATGAATTTCACCTATATAGCCTGCACTTTAAAAATGTAAATGAAGCCTATACATGTAATTCCTCTGTGACAACTTCCTCTATTAACAGACTAAGTCATCCATCTGTCACAGGGAGAGAAAAACCTATTTGCCACTCAAAACCACAAACTCAACAAAATTGCTCAGAATACTCAGCATCACCTCAGTGCGTGGTTGGTAAGCAAACTGCTTAAAAATAACTAAACAATTGGCAGCATAAGACAGTGATCAGGGCTGAAGAGTAAAACGTGCCTTCAAATGGCACCGACTGCTGCAGATTCTGTCTGGGATTATTAGCATGGCATCATTTACAGTTCCCACACCTTTCCTTCTTCCTGGAATAAAATGAAATATAAAAATAATGGTTTCCAGGATAAGTATATATACCATAATCTCAAAGTATCCATCATAATGTACTTCTATTTTCCCATCCAGAAGTAAAAGGTGGAACCTTTTCATGTTGCAGCTTTCTCCTCTTAGGCAAGACCAGCCAGAACAGTCCTTGCCAGCATCTCACTTGAGAGACATAAATTGAAGAGAGAGGAAGCCGTGGGCCTGTCCCACTGGTTGATCAGATCACATTTAATCATATCAAGGCATCTATTTTTTCATTATTCTGTTTGGTTGATATTTAGTAACAAAAAGGCAACCCTATTTTAGAAATTTGGCAATTAGAATTGTCTTAGTACAAATTGACATTTGGAATTAATTATAAGAGGGGGAAATAGGGTTTGTGCTCACTCTTGATATTTTAGAATGTAAAATTATGATCTGATAAGCATATTTGCCATCTTGGAAACATCAAGGCTTATTGTGATTTATTGCCTGATATTAAACCAACTCCTTAACTCCTTATTTAATGATCTAAGCTGAGATCATGGCTCCAGAGAAGAAGACATTACACATACATAGTTTCATTATATATATATATATATATATATATATATATATATATATATATATATTTAAATGAATATAATATATATAAAAATATAAAATTAATATGTATAATGGAACTTCTCACACAATTTTGATGCATGATTTAGCCAGTATTACTACTACTTCTCCTAAATTTTGGCAAAATGTCAGGGAACAGCAGAGTTCTAAGCTGTTGATGGAAGGTCTTATTTACCAACAGCAAAGCAGCCTTCTGCTGGATGGCTCTGAGAGGGTAATACTTCAGTTATTACTGGCTGAAGTATGAATCTTATATGATACTGCCAAGTTTTTACCAATGTAAGCAAGGGGTGACTGCATTCATTAGTAATTTGTGTTTGCTTGTTTGAACAAAGAAACAGCATAAAATAATAAAGTTTTGAGCAATTAGAAACATTATAGATTTGATACATATTTCATATCTATTATACATTTAATATAAATATATATGAAATATGTTTCACCTCTCATTAGCTTATCTTTACCTCTGTCGTAACTCTTTAAAATGCCCTCTGAGGGTTACAAACTGTTTTATTTCCCCTGGCTCTAGACACGTTGTCCCACAGATGCCAGAGCTGATCCAGGTCCTGTCCCTGGAGCTGTCACCAATCACGGCTGCTGGGAAGCTCAGAACTGCTGCCAGGTCAGTAGAAAACATTCCTTTCACTGTCTTTCTTTTAAACATGTCCAGGCTATCCGGTTTTCTTCAGTAACCACTCTTTTCTTAATTTCCATCCCTGTTTTTACTTCTGAAAAAAACATTATCAGAAATGCCATGAAGAGTTTGAGAAGCAGAGAGTGAAGACTGTGTGCATTCCTCCTGACAGCAAAATTTCCACAGATTTCAGTGTGTCCAGGTTTTCCCTCTGACCACTCCACGTTTTCTACGCAGATGGGATTTCCTCCTGTACAGATCCTGCAGCAGGACCTGGGTGGGCAGAAGCAGCTCTGATTTTCTCCACGCTGTCCATAACCCTCCCTGCCTGCTGAGCTGCACAAACTGCTGACTACTGAATCCTCAAGGTGAAGGACAAGACAAAAAACATTTTCAGGGATTTGAAAGGATGGAATTAACAAGGCAGGAGAATGTGAGTCTAAAAGCCAGGATAAACAATACAAGGATTTTTTTTTTTCCCTTTCAGGAAGCTGAAAAGAAAATTGTCTGGAAAGGTGCAGTGTTGATGGACAGCCTGCTAACAGTAAAAATAGAGGAGTCTCTGAAAACGCTAGGAAATAAAAATTCATGACCCAAATGAAGAAATATGAACTTAACAGGTGTTTCCTGTGGATGTGGAGATGAGGGAAGTAGAAGTAGGTTTCTCAAGGAAAGGATAATGATGATGCAGAGAACAGGTAATTTGTTTCTTCTCTCCAAGGCAGCTCAGCAAGGGGGGATCCTGCCCTGCTAATGAAGCCGTGCCCCCGCTGTGTGCGGTGGGTGCTGCATCTGCAGAGGGGCTCTTGTGTGAGTCACTGGGGTCAGGAAAGCTGAAAATTGCTTCCCTCAGACTGCAGCAGCTTCCCTCATTTACAGAGGCTCAGTCTATCTCCCTGCTTTCCAGCAGAACAAACCCAAGTCGTGCTGGAAACGTCCATCAGCTGGGAGTCTGAGGATGTAACTGTGTGTTTGCCTCACCTCCTCACCAACACAGGCTTGTTCCCTCGTGAAACATCCCATGGTTTTTGTCCAGTCTGGCTTCTAAAGTGTGAGGTTACAGGCTCCTTCCACTTCTCATCTAGTGACATTCAAGGTCAGGAAGTTTTCACTGACAAGGAGTTTCAGTTTGCCTCAAAGATGTTACTTCATTTTAATTGCATTCTCATAAATTAAGGTTTCAAAATTCTTTCAGTCTTGCTGCTTAAGTCTTTCAAATCATTTTATTGGGAACTAATGTTCCTCTAACCCTAAGCCATAATTTAACTATGCTAAACTTAGTTACCTCTGTTGCTCTCCTCTCTAAAATAAGATCTTTTGCTATTTTCTACAAAACTTCCTGTATCTCGTCTCTTGTTTTATGTATTATATATAACATTTTCACCTGCTTCATCTCTCCAAACTGCAATTCAGATACTACACATCTTCAAACATACAAAACAAATAGCAGATTTCTGCCATGCTCAGGGCAAACTACTGAAGCAGGTTTATCCTCACTGTCTAGGACTCCCTGTGGAGGATACCCTCCCTCTTTTTGGAAGAGAACCATTCACTTTAGAAAATGAGTTTCAACTTCTTGAAAATTAAGGTGATTAACAGAATATGTTCCTACAGCCTAGCACAGAAACAGGGCTCTCCCTTTCATGTGTTTCCTTTTTTTCAGCCTGTAAAATGTTTCACTGGAGGAAGGGGACACTATACTCAACCCTATTGAGTTATGATGTTGTAGAGCAGAAAGGCAAAGTTAGCAAGAAGTATATACTTTTTTTTTTTCAAAGTTCCAAGACACTGACTAAGTTGTGAGTTCCACAGCACTGTCGTGGCAGGTTTTCTACCAGCAGCAGCATTAATTGTAATAACCAGAAGGAATTCAATGAAGCATAGTTCAGAATGGATGTGCCACCCTAGCAAGGGCAATCAAACAGCCCAGTGAGACACCACGTTCCAAGATGCATCATTTTATCCTCACAGATCTGACTCCAAAGGCACAGATCTAATTCCAAAGGCAACCAGTCAAAACATGTAAAATTTAAAATTTCACACTCTCTTTTTGGCATTTCCAGGAAGCTTATGACACCTGAAAATTTTAATCCACCATATGCTTCACTGGATTCCTGAATTGCTCTTCAGTTCTTTCTCTCACCATTCAAAGGGAGCCTCAGCTGATAAAGGATGCACAAGGAACACACGGTTTAGGCTGAAAGGGTTCACACAACCTGGGACAGATTCACTTCACTGAGCATTAATCCACTTTAATCCAATTGGATCACATACCAAACCAGCAAAAAGCCTTGAGGCTTTGACAGCACCAGTTCTGCTGATATTTAAAGGTTAACAAAGTCAGTAGATCCTGTGCTACTTGTATCTACACAGAGAACTCTGGCTGATAATTTGTACAATGAGTTAATGAATATGAAGTAGAGACCACACACTGATAGCACTCTTTTTTGTTCCTCCAATAGGATGCAGAGCCCCCAACTCTTAAATCAGAATGCAAGTGCCATAAGATAACCACGCTTCAGTAACTCAGTAATTTCAAGAATATCAAAGTAAAATATAAGAAGATGCAAAACATTCCATTTTGATACACTTCTTCAACTTCTTCACTGCTTGAGAAAGCAAAGTCTCCCTAAATCTCTGAATGCCTCCTGCAGACACAGCAGATAAATGATCTGGGGTGGGAGATGACAATCTCTGAGACACAAGAGGATGGGAGAAAGATGCAAAAAGCTATAATGAAAGCTGTCAAGTGCACCATCTTGGTGTAGCACTGTTCTTATTAAAGATGTAAGAGCACTTGCAGATGTTAAATACTGAAGAGGAACAGCTTAACATCCAAGTGCAGCCCTCAGAGGGGATCCTACAGAGCAACAAGATTTTTAAAAGGCTGATGAAAACTAGAAGGAAACCAAAAATAGAAAAAACACACAACAAACATAATTTAAGAGTATATAAAAACATATAAAAATCCCTCTGTATAAAAGCCTTCCTCGAAGGCCCTGAAGGAAGAAATGATGCTCACTCACCCCCATGACATTTGTCTCCAGCAAACCAATGTTGTGACTGACACACTCTGCACTCAAATGCACTAGAAAACCGAGGCCTTGAGCAGCTGCAGCTTTTCTGGAAGGATATCAGTGCTCCCAGGAAAGAGCAGATGTTAATCTGTGCCCAGGATGGCTCCATCCTGCCCATTTCCCTGATTCCCATTTTCCTGGGCAGAGCATGCTGATTCAGTCCGAGCCCAGCACAGTACAGCAAACATGTTTGTCCCAGAAGATGCTGTAGTGACAGACTCAAAATAAATGAGGACTTCAGGCTCAAAGGCATGATGTAAAATGTTAAAACATATTCTGTCTCAAGGTCACCCATACAAAAATTATTACAGATTCTGTAATAATAGAAGCAGTCGCTTCACTGAAATTAATTTATTTTGAGAATATCCCTTTTAATCCTCCATGCATTTTTTCAGCACAAAAGTTGAGTTTTATCACAACCTCCTTCATAAAACTTAATATTGTATGTCTGGTAATGTGGCTGTTTCAACAATTCCTCATTGGAAATTCCCACATCTGTGAAACCTTGGCAATACTGTTAGTAAGTGACCTACACAAAGTTTAATAGAAAATTTTTACCGAATATCCTCTGTTTAATGTAAACAAGGCAGGAGGCAAAACAAGGAGTATATATTTTATATAATTACACTATTTTACAGGGCACAGAAAGCATTGAGGACATGGTTTGAAAACCCTGTATGATATGCAATATCAGATATGGATTTTCCATGTAGCCCCAAGTCTACTCCAGGACCCTTTAATCTTATCAAGTACTTCAGGTTAGTATTTCTTCTAGCAAGACAAAGAGCACTAATAAAATGTCACCTGTGAGATTGCACAGCAGGTTATGGTAGAAATTACCATGCATTTACAAAGCCATTCCATGATTTACTTGTGCCCTGTAAAATGAAGTGTGGCAATCTTTACACTAATCATAGTGTAAGCAAGCTCGGGATTCTGGTCCTTTTATATATATATATATATATATGTATATATATACATAAGTGATGTACAACCAGACTCAAGCTGTGCATCAAGTCACAGCTTTTATATTGCACAGACAAATATAGAGTAAGAACATTACACAGACAGAATCTGAATACCAGGAATATTACAGGAGAAACTAAGGACAAACTTGTTCTACCAGAGCTAGCACATGGCTTATTACAAAATTTTCTAAATCAGAGTCTAAATCAAATATATACTATAAATGAAAAAAAACATAAAACAATGCTTCTATTTACACACATGTGCATCAGGATTAGAATGTGGTTTGGATCTGCTTTTTGAAATAAAAAATTATTCTACTATCCCATGTCAAGGATTTCAATCTAATACCAGTGGCCCCATTCTCATAGGTGATGAGCACTCGTCTTTCCCACTGACATCTGGAGGATCTGCACAAACCATGAACTCTTCAGGCCAAGTATTTTCTCAGGTGGCCCTCTCTGGGTAATAAATAACCACATACAAACACACACACAGAAACAAAATGGGCTCCTCAATGACATGCATAGATCAAAAAGGTGAAAAACATGGACCTGAACTAACTTCTAATCATTAAAAAAAAAAAGTGCATGAAAAATATCACCACAAAAATAATTAAATGAGTTCCATCTCTTAAGAAAGATTAAATCACTTTTACAAAAATAAAGGTCATTGTCATCAGGTATGGTAATTAAGGGTTTGTAGGCAGCACTCACAAAAGCAGTTTAGGCTAAAGCAACTTAAAGGATTGCTTCACTTGTGTGAGGATGGATCCAATGTCTTATAAATTTATTGACTAAATAACATTTGGTTTGCAAGAAAACATTACCAATGTCACTGGAGACTGAACAATCATAGCCTGAATTTAAGAGTGATCATAGTTCTATCTACTCATTTTTCTCATGGACAAGCTTCAGGAGCTGTGTTTGCAGCTCTGCAGTGTTTTGCACTAGAACACCACAGAGGCTGCAGCCTTTCAGTGTAATGAGTTCAGGTACCAGTGAAAACAGCAAAACAAAGAAGTGATGTTAATACTTTCATTTGAAATCAGGCAACTCTTGAATGACTTTATCAATTCTTCTATTACTCAGAATGCTGTTGCAAGTTTTGTTTAACATTTAGCTCACTTTCATTTATAGCAGTATTATTCCAGTTTCCACTGAAATTGGGACATTAGAAGTATTCTGGAGCATACACTTTAAAAAAAAATAAATAGACGATTTGAGGGAAAAGTAATTAAGCTCAAGCAAAACCAACAAAGACCCAAATTCAGTAAAGCATCAGCATTTCTGCTCAACTGCTTAACTTTGTTTCATATAAAAGATTGTGATTTAAGCAAAAAATTAAGCTTATGTTTAACTGTTTTGCTGAATTGGGACCTTACAAATAACAAATATATGTATTATGCATCGCTCTGCATAGACATCAACATGTTCTTAACTATGTGTCAGGTATTAAAAGAAGCTCCTAATGTGGACTGTCTGCAATGCAAGTCACTAAAAATGGTTTGCTACATTCAAGGTATGTTCCTAAAGAAGAAAAATAAAGTAAGTGTAATTTTTTCAAATTTTGTCCTACTATGCTACTTGAACCTGAAAACACTTTGGAGCTAAATGCAGAAGAAAAACAACGAGTGAAGAAGTAAAACATGCTTTTGTTTGCCAGAGAAATGCAACACCTTTTACAAAAAAAAAAAAAAAAATTACAGGGAGCCACTAAATACAGGTTTTACCTGCCAAAATGTTTCCCCAGTTCCAGAACTGCTTTCTCCAGCTGAACCTGTACTGGAAGCTTTTACAGCAGGATGCTCTTCACTTGTGACAAGAATAAATTTAGCCCATTAACTGTGACACTGCTCTAATTAACCTGCTAACTCAAAAGGCCTCTTAACATCCAGCTTCCATAAATATTAAAAAACAAGACCTCAAAGGCATGGATAGAGAGCAGAATGTGATTCTAAGTACAGTCATGTAAATCCAGAAGAATTTTAGTGACTGAATAAATTAGTCCATGTTTGCCTATGAGCAATGACATCTGAAATGGGCATTAGCTGTGCAAACAGGGGGGCAGCAAAGACAAACGAGGACAGACAATGTAAATGGAAGGAGCTGAGCCCTACCTGGCCTTGCTCAAAGGAGGGGAAAGAGGTTCTACCCATGAGTGTGGAGCAGGACAGGTCACTGGGTGTGACTGCAAGGTCCAGCACAGCCACCTGCCAGTGCACAGGGTGCTGGCACTGAGGACCCTCTGGAGGGCAAGAGCAAAGCATCCTGTGGTGGCTTCTGCTGGCACTGCCAGTGCCTGCCCTGGCTGATGGCATTCACACAGGAAAGGAGTCACTGAGAGGCATTCCTGCATCCCAGCACTGTGAAAAGCAGGTGCAAATTTTGGTCCTAAATAAGTTATCAATGCTTTAACTGAGTTGGCATCACTGTGATGGTTAGGTAAGCAATAAAAATGTCTCTCAAAATAACAGAACGTTTATGCTGCCAATTTTCAAGGCACAAAAGATTCTTAAACCAATTCAGACTAATACCAATTTAAAAGAAATTAAAAATACTGTTTCAGCAACAACTACTGATGACCTATAATTAACCTATAATGTAAAAGTGACGTGAGTCAAACAACTAGAGTTCCCATGTGAAAAGCTAAAGCAAATCTAGCTACATGGATGACCTGGAGATCAATCACTTGGAATGACAGAGACAAGCATGCTACAAACATGTACACTTCAGATATATTTGCTATGCATGTGATGCCGAATCAGGATTAATTTCTTTAGTATTGATTTTAGACTGATAGATTTCTTGGAGTAAACCACTGAGGAATCACGCTCAGAGTCATACTTAAGATCCACCAAAAGCAAAATGATCCCTCATTAACATATCCTATTGTACATGGATTGGTGGATTTTTTGAACTTCTTAATTTTTAATAATCTACATTACAACTATGGGCGTGTTTTTCATTCGTATATCCAACTGAAAAGAAAAAGAATTAAGACATAAAAATGTTATAAAATTAATTTGTTTTTTTAAAAGTAATATGGTCAGACAGAGCAAATTGGTGCATGTGAGCCCCAGGACATACAAGAGCCCAAACAGTCTAAATGAACATTGTCATCAAGGTCTGACGTCTGTGGTTCTTCATGCAGCTTCTGCAGCTCTTCACACAGTGGCTGGAAATGTTGTGTATTGGTTTGTCCCCAAATGCCTTCTCTCATGTTCCAAGTCCATCTGCAATCTCAACATCTGGTGAAAGGAACTTGTCTTCCAAACGTCCCATGGCACTTTTCCGGGAGGCCCCACCTTGTGTCTGGGTGCTGCCGGCGGGGCTCCGGCTGAGCCCGGCCCGGAGCCGGGGCTGCTCAGGGCGTGGCCGAGGTGTGGTACTTCACAAAGGCGATGGCCGCCAGCTCCTTGCAGAACTCTTCCAGCACAATCACGCCCTCTAGTAACGTCATGTGGTCAATGCTGGGACGGGAAGAAAATTGCAGGGGATCAGGACCGGCCCACACAAACCCAGCCCCACGCGTCTCGGAGAAGGTGCAATGTGTTAACTCACATGGGCCCTTCTGGCTCCAAGCCCAGCAGGCGTTTTCTGACCAGCAGAAGTTTGGGAGTGAAATCTGGGATGCGCTGGATTCTAACCATGAGGTCCCCGACGACCTGTAAAGGCCAGGCCATCAACACACAAAGTTAACACCTCTGCAGAGTGCCTGACAGCAAGACTCAATGGCAGCTTCAGCGCCCACTTCAGCACCCTCACAGAGCAACCTCCAAGCAAGGCTGCTCTGCCAAAAAGAGTGTGAATGAGTGCAGAAAGTAAAGAAATACAAAAGCCTTACTTGCTCTTGTCACAAATGGCATTACTTATTTTAATTATATCAGTGATTAACTTGTCTTTTTAAATGTTGACACAATCAACCAGTGAATTCCTGGGCCGAGGGAAAGCTTAAGGGGAGAGAGTGAAGGCTGTATTTTGGAACAGGGAGGGCTGCTGGGAGAAAGGGAGCCAAGCCCTCTGTTACTATCAGGCAAGCATCACTAACAGGCTCCTGACCAGCTTAGGAACAGCTGGTGCGTGGGGTGAGCGAGGGATTGTGACTGAGGACACTGCAGCGTGACAGGCACCCAGCCAGCACATCTAGGATGCAAGTCTGGCAGGAAGAGATGGAACTGGAGAAGAAGGGCACTTTTGATAAATCCAGGACTTAATTGTCAAAAACAGCCTTCATCAGAAAAAAAAAAAAAAAGAGTATGAGCAGAGATACCCATCTAGGCCCAATCTTGATTTGAAATCAGCTTTCAAAGACAAATATTTACCAGCTTAAACTGCCTAGCAACTACTATCACTAACAACAAAGTTATTAAATATATTACTGCCATACAGCCACGTGTAATTATTGCTGTGTTTACTCACCCTGACAATCACAGAGAAGAGAGACTTGCAGCCAGAGGCGAGGTTAACATAAGGATCCAAAAGGTATTCGTGTATATGAGGATGGGGAAACAGGGACAGTTTGGACAACACTGATGTAACTTGTAAATTTACATCATAGGGCTGCAAAAAGAGGCAAACACACGGCTTAGTTATTTTCATGCTGGGCTTCTTTTCATCCACCTCATGTTTATTTAACTACTAGAACTTTATACACAGGGTTATGAATAAATAAAGATAAAAAGTTAGATTAGAAGAAAGGCCAAACCTCTGGTTTTCACAACAGCAGTGCTGTGAATATGACAGTTGGGCATTAGATGCTATTATCTGTATGGCTGCTACAACCACTTGAAGCATTTGCACACTTGTTTATTGCATGGCAAGCCCTCCTCCTGTAAAACATTTCTTCAGCTAAAGAAATAGCATGGAATCAGCCTAGATTAAACATCTGCTTGCTTCTCCTGGGAAATTGTAAAGTATATGAGCTCAGGAAATTGCCAGAGAGAAATCCATGTTTACAGCTAATACGTTATTTCTCCTCTGCTTTATTTTTTTCTGGGAAAGAACCATTGCAGAAGGCTTGGCCATCTTGTGGCAGCAGCCTATGGGAGATGGGACCAGTCCTGGGCTGGGAAAGCAGCAAGAACTTCTGAGTTTCTTGTCTACCTCCCTTCCCCAAATCAACCAAATGGGAGAGGCAACACTGTCAGACGCTCGAAAACACTTATCAGTCATAAGGAATAAAATAATACTTAGTTTTCCAGGAAAAAAAGTGCCTAGTTTAAAGGATTTGACCATTCTAGTAGGAAACTTATTTCCATAAAATCAAGCATTTTCACCATGGCTTCTTTATATTTCAAAACTTTTTATTTGTCTTTGTCATCCCAGTGAAAACAAGGTGACATTTTAATTCAGCCCAGAATTTACAAACGAGTAGAACCTCCTTCCATTTCTTCAATGGCAGAACACACTAATTGCCAAGAGAGGGATAGACATTCCTTTGATACACCTCTGTGTCCATCAACCTTGTTGATCTAAGTGGATTACATGGCCCTCATTTAATCTCTGACTGCATATTGGCAGTAATACCCTCACCAGCATCATCACACCTAGAAGAAGAGGATTTAATGACCTCAAATTCCCATCTTTATGCTCTCAAGTCAGCATCCCACTAAGAACAGATTCTTCCCCTTTTCAGATCTGGGAGATTTGGATGAATTCAGCCTCAGATTAAGACAGATACATTTAGCCATGTCTACATGTCTAAGCTGTCATTAGCTGACTCAACAGAGATCTGACACTTCATACACCTGCCCACACACAAACATCTCCTGCCTTCTCAGATGCTCCCAAGTATTTGCTGGTCTCCTGATGGTTCCACAGAGGGTGGAACCTGCAAGAGCTGTCTTGCAACCACAAACTTCTGGGAATATCCTGGACACCACAAAAATGGCAACAGATACCTGAGCTCAGGCACCTGAGTGGAGCTTTCAGTCCACAGAGCTGAGGAAGCTGAGCTGGTGATTCACTTTGCACTGAAAGAAACACCTACTTGTCTTCCAGCCTAAGAGCCCCAGGGACTACTGGGGCTGCTCTGACAAAATTTCCACTGACTACATGTGTCCACATAAGTAATATTTAGGTATCTTATTCTTGAATTTGTTATCACACACTGTTGCATTGCAAAGTTGCCTCATAAATCTTTTGAAATGAAAGCACTTATTTCTTCCAGTCAGTGGCAGTTATTTCTGTACTTGGCACTCCAGCAATAGATTCATCCCAATCTCCTAACAAATGAAGCTTTCAGCCCCTGGACCACAGATGTTACAGGTAAAAAGAGATCACTACATTTTGAGTTATTATAGCAGAGTTACTCTGCAGAGAGAGACAAAAATTCCCTCCATAAATCCATTCACTGCCTACCTAGCTGAACTGTAGGAGAAGGTCTTTAGAGCCGTTTGAGTCAGCCAATTCATTAGGAAGCTTTGAAGGCATGAGCATTATCTAGTGCTCACAAGAGGAGAAGGAAACAAAGGAGTAACACGTGCTGCATTGTTCTGACAGATTGCTGTTGTGATTCCAACTAATTGAGAGCATTAAAGAAAGCTGCTTCTTCACACAGAGCTTTTATTTCTGTCCATATGTCAGCAGACTCAGTAAAATGGCCCCATATCAGATAAATCCAAAAAAAACTTCTCAACTTCTCTGTAGTTGAAAAGATTAAACCCAGCAAATTTTGAAGTTCAGGAAATTTAAAAAAAATTCTTAGGGTACAGTCAGTTCTACAGGAATTTGTAATACCAGCAGGAGGAAGAAGGTAGTGTCTAGTACATGAGGCATTTGAAACAAGTTACTTCACTTGTGTGCTTGAGCTCTCTTCTGTCAGAAACGAGGTGAGAGCTACCATCTCTGCAATGCTTTCTGATATCACAGATTTGTGTCAGAGTGTTCCCACGAACACTCACAGAGCTGACCTAGAGGCTACTCCTGGCTTCCTGCACATGTTCCCTGGGCATTTATATGTGCAAATGGCTCTGGTCCTGCTTATGACCAGGAAATGGCACATTACACGATAATATAACACTGTAATAGAGAGTGATGAGAATCCACAGGACCTGATGGAGATCAGCTCTTTAAAACTGATAAAAGTATCAATAATTGAATACTTAACTTGTTTTTACTTACCTGATCAAGAATCCTGCCCATTCTTTCAAACAGGACTTTCAAGAAGTGTCCTTCAAAAAATGACGCTTCTAAATTGCACTTTTCCAAAGATCTGGGAGATCCAGGCCACTCCCACCGTAAGCAAATGACACAATAATCCCGGAACTACAAACAAAGCAGTGAGGAAAACAGACTTAAATCTCCATGGAAACCATTGCATTTCTTTTGATAGTCCATACACCTTAAAACCATAATCTGTAGCTAAATGAAAAATCTAAGCTCAAAAAGATCAGTCATTATAAAGTAAACACTTTCAGTAAAACCACTATCAGCAGGCACCTCATTTTCCTGGGGATATTCCTGCTGCCAGGGTAGTTTTTGAAGCAGTGAGTGGAGAACAGAGCTCCCAAAAAGCAGCTGGGGCCAAAACACAAAGCAACACCAACAATACACAACCTAATCAGGGTTCTTCTGAAGCAGGAATTGCATTCTTAACCATCTTCTTAAAACATTATCACATTTCCACTGCATTATGTGTAACTGATCTTGTTATCCAAACCATTCTGCTCCCCAATTCCCAGGACAGGAAAGGCACATCTACATGCAGAACATACAAACTAAAAGTACTTCAGGGCTTCCTCTTGCCTCTCTTTGTTTCCTAACACCCCTGGCAGTCTTTCTCTACCTTGCCCCATATTTGCTGTGCTCTGCCTGATGCCTCACTTGCAAGGAATTACACCTTGAAAGGAGCACAAGTTGAAGCACAGAAAATAAGGAGCACAGGAAGAAACAGAAGCAAAAGTCAGAAAATACACTCAAAAATTCTGCATTGATTGTAGCTAACCTACTTGTGCAGGCTTCCAGAAATAGCAGTAAGGAAGCAGAACAGCTATTTGGATGTAATAACAGCAACAGGCAGGGCTACTCTTAGGGGGGAAATATTTTAACAGTAGCCATATCATCGTCAGGAAGTGACAGAAACCAATTCTGCTCTCTAATAACTCCCAGGACACTCTTTTTCCCAAGGCATGAAAGAAAGACAAAGATGATAAGTGGTTTCTGGCATCCAAGAATAGAACATAGGGGAATTTTACATCAACCTTTGTTTCCTTATTGTCTATTTTCTATTCCCTTTCTTTTCAGGAGAGACTACAGATGAAGCAATATAAATACAGAAATCCAAACTTCCCATCTTTGTCAGCTGATAACGCAATTCCAAGGTTATGGAATTTTTGAATTACCTACTAAACATAGCTCTCAGTTACTCTGCTCCTTTGCATAAATTTTTCTGTTCTAGAAGATTCACAGGGTTTCGGTAAGAAAGCTGCAAACAAACAGTGGCTGTCCTCTGACCAAGGAAACTTTGTGTTTATAAAGGCAAAACTTGCATTTATTTCTAAACAGTAAATCATAAAGCCTTCCCTGCCTACCCAACCTCCAAACTTCAAACCTGAATGCCTTAGGCTGTGCATTCCCTGTGATGAGCCTTTATTTGCAAAGTCCCAGATTGCATAACTCCTATGCAGCATTTTAATTTCTCTTTAGTTCTTTTGAACAGCTTGGCAGGCAATTCTCCAAGAGAATGCAGATAAATGCAGAAGCAAATTAAGAATCTATCTGCGGTTCAGGTTTTCTCTCACTGTATTTGTTACATGAATATTAATGCATTTAATGTCATCCATTATTCCCACTAGTGCAACACAAGGTGAATTCATCATCGACAGATCTCCAAAGGTAAGTTTTCATTAAAAATGAAAATTGAATTTTCCCATCTTCCATTACCAAAAGATGCATTTAATAGGACTATTTACAGAAGTATTTGTATAATCTCACCAGCATTTCAAATTCTCAAGGACTAAAGAAGAGTTCACTGACTTACTTGTCTGTGGGCATCTCTGAGGTAAGTATCATAACCTGTACCCTCCACATGGTATGATGACTTTGCTTCATCAGGTACAAGACAGAGAAAACTGAAGAGAAAAAAAGTACATTAATGACTATATTCCACAGAGCACCAGATCAATACTTTCTCATCATCTGTAGCAGTGTACACACAATGCTGAGCTGTCTGGCCAATTAATCCACAGACTCTACCATAACTTTATGTGAGGAACAGAGAACACAAAATCTATTTAAGCCTATCTATTCCAACTACTGTTTGTAATAACAAGGTATGTACTTGAGAACTTTTGTATCTGGCACTAGAGGTAAAGTCATCAGTGGAAGCATTTTCTGAGACTCAGCAGACAAAATAGAGATTAGAGGGAATACTCATAAATAGGTCAAGTATTTGCTAAAGGTCAGACTCCATCTTATTACAGCTAAACCAAAATATACTTGGGAATAAATGAGCCAAAAGAGAAGAAGAATTACAGTTCAAATTCTTCTTAACCTACTTCATAGGTAGTTTTATTTACCAGTTTGTTGCAGCAAAAAATGAACATCTAAGACACACAGGAGTATCTGCATATAAATGTCCCTGTTACAACTGTAATTGCCTTTGCCAGGTGTGTAGTCAAACACTCTGTCCTTATTATTTCACCAATATCTGACCTAAAATGCATCAGGAAACTCTGAATATTAGTAACTTTAAAAAAAAGCAAATTAAACACATTGAAATTTCTGGACAGCAAAATAAAACCCAGTCTTTGGACCCTGATTCCCAATTCCAGCCTTCACCATACCCCAATTCTACAGAAGTGCTGGACACTCCTGTAGAATTTATATGCAGAAATATGTAGTAGCTGGCTTTTCATGGGGAGTTCATCTTATCTCAAAAAATACAAATTTGCAGAACACCGCAAATCAGAAAACATTTCTATTCCCTGATGGAGGTTACCCGAGGTGAATTTAGGAGTGTTCTTTGTGTCTTTGCTCCAAACCATGTCCACCATGAACTATAAATAGCAATACTGGGGGAAAGAGGGCAAGAAGTGATGATGTCACTCTGTCCTGGCTGTCCCTGGGCTGTGTGCTTCCTTTGGCTAACTAACACCTTTGATTATTTCTGAGCAGGCAGATAGGTCAGCACTGACACACCAGTGCTGCTCTGCTACCAAGTACTGACAGAGCAAACAGCCCTCATCCTAATATTAGCTCCTAAGAGAATTACCATCATTAAGTTGTTTAGAGCAGAGCTTATCCAATTTGCAGGGAGTCTAACAGGCACTGAGGTATGTCACAGGTGACACAGGTGTCCCTGACTTTCAGAGAAGGCTATCTCTAGCATGGCAATTATTTCCCTTTATGTATGTGCTTAAGGAACTTTTGAAGTTCTAAGGAAGTTTGAGAGTTTTTTTTCCCCTGGAAGGTTCATGGCAAGACTCTCCAGACTTGTCCAGGAAGGTCAAGTCCAATAACAGCATTTGAAGTACAGCAAATATTTCTGCAAAAACCAACTTTTGTAATCAATGAGGCTTTCAGCACGAATTCTGAGTATTCAACCATTAGCTGCAAAGTTCTTCTATTTTTCTCATTTATGTTGAATTAATGCAAGCTGTAATCTTTCAGAAGTAGCTTTCTGATAAAATGCCACATAATTTCCTTCTGTGGAGTCATTTTCCCAGCTGGCACAGAATAACATCCATTACAGAGTACACATTTAATTTGCACAGTGTGTGCAGACACCCACACATTCAGACATTTCCTCAAGTCTTTGTTTCAACTCACCTATTTACAATTTTATGAACTTCAGTCTTCCCATCATTTTTTGGATGTTCTGGACTGACAGGTGGAGAAGCACTGAGCCACTCCTGAGCTGACAATGTGTTATCTGGAGACAGATCAGTAAATAATGGATCTTCCTCCAGATCTCTGTGAAATTACATTAGACAAAAACATAATCATCCACAGAATGTTATGGAAGGCAGGAAAATCTCTGGGTCACAAGGCAGGCTGCTTTTCTTCTCTGAACAATGAGGATGTTTTCCAGAACACAACAATATCCACATTGTATTACCTAATCAATATGCAGAAATACCAACCTTTGCAAATGTCCAGCAATCTGAACAACACAAGACATTTTTGACTTGTACAAAATTACTGCATCAAGTCACTTAAAACTCCTTAGCCCCATTTTTCACAAGAGGATTCTACTCCAGGACATATTTAAACTATTCTAGATGACTAAACTGGTTTGTGTGGCCAGTCCTCACCTGTCCTTCACTAAAACATTGAGTTACAAGAGTTACTTAGCACATATATCTTATGTAGTGTCTCAGTATTTTATTTATTTATTTTATGTAGTGCCTCAGAAGTGTTCTTCCATCAAAAAATATTAGGGACATAAATGTAAGCAAGACACTGAAGCTACTGACTGCAAGAATATTCTCACTGATTGCAATAAAATATACATAGATTTCAGCTTGGGAGATGCATGAAAAAATTGAGACATGAAGACCTCTGAATGTCTATTGTTCTGCAAAGAGGCTCGTGGTAATTTTAGATTTTCTGTTCCTGTTCTAAGAGTTTCCATAAGTTGCTGATGTAGGAATTTCTGCATCACTGTACAGATATGGATTAATATATACAGCACTCAAGTGCTCTCCAGGCTCACTTTTCTTTCAATTACTGGAAAAAAACCCGTTTTGTTCTAAAAATAAGGATCCAAGTTACTTGTTGTGAAAACTTTTCTTAATAATGAAACTTACACTGCTCCAGCAATCTGTCCATTCTCTACCAGATCTTTATCTTCTTGACAGGGAGGCTTGTATTCCATGTAGTTTCTTTCTTCCAAATTTCTCAGGACCAAATTATAAAGAATGTGTTCGTTGGGTTTTTGCAAAAGATGCTCAAACATTCGTAAAGTCATTATGCTGATCTGCAACAGAAAGAGTAAAAACTCAATAAACTGATGCACTTTTTGCTTTTTATCTGCTTTGTCCATCCTAGGACATTGCAATCACTTACTGACATTATGGAAGGAAACAAAAATCATAAGAAAAAACCAGGAAATTATGATGCTACACTACATGTGGTATAAATCATGGATGAAGAGTTCACATACATTTAAAAATCAATATGGGAATGCATTTTTTTTTTCTGTTAAAAAAAACTGGTCTGAAGTCTGCCAAAATAACAAAACAACATACAGAGAACTCAGAATTTAGTTTCCTGTTCTGCAGTCAGATCCATGCTGGAAGATGGTCATCATTGTGCAAATGAGACCCACAAAAGGACTTAAAGTTAGTAATAAATACCCAGAAAAAAAAAAAAGTAATACTGGGATATTGTGACTAGATCTATAGGATAAGATTTTTACATGCAGATGTTACGTAGGCTTTTAAAGGAACACTGACTTTAAGCAATACAAAGACAATTTTTCAAGACTGCTTGAGAGTGCTCAGCTTTGCAAAGATAACTGATTTACAAAGATAACTCATTCTGACAGGGTGAGCAGGTAGGCATACTGAAAAAATGGATATGAGAAAGCACAGATTTGTATTTCAGCAAGTCTTGTTTTTATTTGAAAAAGTAGAGGCCTGAGGTTGTTTCATGGAAAAAATGAAACAGCTCCTGTGCAGGGGTTTTACTGAAGTAAATTATTTCAATGATGCTTACTGTATGTGAAGAGCTTAAAGTTATCACATCCTCTTTTAATTGGCATTGCATATATTCTCCAACCACACTCAGTTCATGTAAGTTTTTATCTGGATCTTATATGATAATAAGACAGAATTGACACAACATGGAAAATAACAGCAACAAATTAAAATACAATTACAAAAACTCAGTTTACTCTATCTTACAGACAAGCAAGTCTAACCGGATATGCACAGTGGGCATGCAAACGCACCAAAAAAATTTAAGAAAAAAAAAAAAAAAGAGAGAAATATGCTAGGTGGAGAAAACAGCTTGACTTCATTTTCTAAAGGGAATTTGTAGGGCTGAGACCCAGAATTCTCATTCTTGGCAAAAAAACGTAACTTGACACAAATACGTAAAGTCCTCAGAGCAGTGTCTTCACAGACTCCCCGCAGTCCTGAACCGGCCAGCACATCCCTGTGTCACACATCACCCTCACCTCATCAGAAATGTGATCACAGTGCTCGATCAGCCTGTGTCGCAGTGGATGCCTGTTGATGTCTGTCAGTGTTTCTGGCTCCCTGTGCTCTCCAAGGATAAAATACACCAGCTCCTGCAGCAGCACATCCGAAGTCACCTGACGAACAATGCGGTGCAATAGTGCAGTTGACGTGAGGATCCCAATCTCTGAACTGAATGAAACGTTTTCATGTCAGATATGGAGTGGATTTCCACCCCCCAAAAATCAGCTTGATTCAGATTCTGTTCTGCTGTGTCTTGTAGGAGCTACTCACGTTTGCATCAGCTGAGGTTCCATAACATCAATGAAGAATCGTTCCCGCACAGCTTTTGCCATAGCAACAGCAGTCGTCTGAAACAAAAGTAGAAAATGGTGTGTCTCAAACTCAGAAGCTAGGAAACAACTGGAACTATTTATTTGCTGAATACATTTGTATCATCTGAACACACTTCAAACCTTTTGTGCTTCTTTGATGAGTTGATCACAGTAGTCAAACCAAGAAAGAAATGAAATCAACGCTCTTTTCCCTGGAAAAGCAGATGCATCTTCTTTGTGGCTATAGGAATCCAAGCTAGAGAACACAGAGAAAAAGTATTTATTTAGTCTACAAGTAACTGAAGAATCTTGGACTCCATTCTCATTGAACCTGACAGAATAATTAATGATCTACTTCTAACAAAGGGAACATTAAAAAAGCTTTTCTGTCTCTATGGATCTGGCAGTGCCATCGCAACACAGGTATTCAGTGCATGCTAAAGGATACACAGAATGTACAGCACAGGAACTATGGTTAAATGTTTCTGGAGTCAGAAGAGAAAACTGATCACCAAGCCTGTTCTCCCAGGAAACACAGACCACAGAAAATGAATCAGTAACTCCTGTAGTCACAGAACCATAAAATTAAGGCAATTGTTCTTCCCTACTCTGTAAGCGACCTCAGGCAAGCCAACCAAAACCACACAGTGTGTACCTGAACTTGACTGTATCTTTCAGAAAGAAACATCTATCTCAATTTAAGGGCTCTAAGGAATAACAAATACACCACTTTCTTTGGTAAAAAACTCCACTGTTTATTTAGCCCACAATTTTAAGTTGTGAGCTTTCCCCTTCTAATGTCAAACACCAGAAATTTTACTAGGCATTTTGCAAATACCTACTTTTGTCTCAGTACTAACAGATCAGGAGAAATTCATAGTAATGAGGGCAGAGTGGGGAAGAGAAATGTTTTAAGAATCTAAATTACAAGCAGTTAAGATAACAGGCATGTATCTTTTGCTTGATGCTGGTGACTTATGCAGTAACCCTTTCCTTCTTCTTTTTTGCTGCAAAAATTTGGCAACAACAGCCTGTTAACAAATAGACCCTTCCAGGCCCTTGCAGCAGCTTGCAACGCCCACTGTGTATAGTGAGAAGTTAATGCTTCCTAAATCCTTGACATCTGCATGAGAATATAATCCATATCTGATACTACAGTGACACCACTATAAACTGTTGATGTAATCCAGTGGAAAAACTTGCCCCCTGAGGCTTCTCTGCCAGGGACTGGCAGGCAGACCTGGCCCCATGTCAGAAATCACAGGTACACTGGACACCCAAAGTGCACCACTGTGCTGCAGCTCTATCTCAGCTCTGCCCTTGAGGCTTTAGCCTGTGTGTGTGTGGGGGAATATTTTATACACATTATCTACCTATCAAATTAGTTTCAGGGAGGGGTGTAAAGTCACTTTGAGTATTAAATACAAAAATAAAATTCTTACCCCCAGTTAATTGCCTCCACTGTTTCAATGTCTAAGGGATCCAGTGACTGAGGCAAGGCTTTGTAGAGGGTGGCCAGCCTGTCTGTCAACAATTCACATAAACAAGTGCTTTGAGTCAGGCACTTGGCAGCTGCTGGTTCTGGCAAACTCACCAAAAGCATGAGACCTTCACAGGCCTTCACTGCTATCCGGCCGTCCTGGCAGAAGGGCATGGAAGAATTAATCAGAGGGTGAATGAAGGTCACTGGAAATCAAGAAGCAAACACCTCCCAAATAAAACCTCTCCATTCCCCCCCCAGTGACTGAATGCATCTATTTTTGTTGCCTTTTCAGCCATTAACTCCAGTGAATTTGGATGCTACAAAATAAAGAATCTCACCTGATTTTGTGTGAAATACAAGAATTCCAGCTGCAACCTTCCAGCTGACAGAACTAGAGCTGCAGGTCAGCTTGAGACCAAGATACTAAATCCTGTAAACTACTCATGTAACAATAATGAAATATAGTGGTAGACTTGGTTTTCTGCTCTCAGTGCTGCTGCAGCAATTACAGGCTTACCAAACTCATTCAAAATTTTCTGAAAGAATCTAAGTCTGAATTTGAGGATTGACATGGGTAAGACATACAGCAGGCTTTTTAAAAAGAAAACCCATTCCTAGAGATAGCTCAGTGTCATTACAAAGAGAGTGGATTTGGTTAAGTCAAAACAATTGAAAGCAGTTTTAGAAACATTCTCTTGTAATATATTTAACCTTCTGGTTATCCTATGTAGCTTTTCTGTGAAACATACAGCACCCTATACAAGTTTCTTAGAAACCCCACTTACATTACTATAAACAAGCTTAGTATTAATTTCCTAAAAGAGTATTTTTACTTTAATCTGAATTTGCAAAGAAACACGCCAATTTACAAAAAGTGCCCTGCAAAATCCCTCATTTCACTTTTTATAGCTAAAATACAGTGTGTTTATTCACTCCCTCTGCCCACTTCACACAGCATCCAACTATTTCATCTTATCACACAGAGTGGAAAAAACCCTCAAAAACAACCAAACAAAAAAAACCAACTCACGGGACTTTTAGTGAGGTTTAGTAGAGAATTCACTAAATTATAATCTTGATTTGGACAGGCAGTGGAGGACTCAGGTGATGCTGTGACGTTGAGTTCATCCAGACTGAAAGAGAGCTCATCTGCCTGTTGTGGGAGCTCATCTTCCTTCTCCACGTGCTCGGCTCCGGCAGCACCGGGCGTCTCCCCAGGCTGCCCCGTGTCTGTTGTCACGGACTCCTGGTCTTTTATCATGTCTTCTGTGATTACACTTGCTGATCCTTGGAGGGCCATTGCTTTTAACTTACTCTGTAAAGCATTTTTTGGAATTACACAGCTGAAATTACTGTTCATCCTGAAGCAGGAGTTTACTAAAAGCAGTCTTTTTAATATCAGCATTTGAAGTAGTCAAGGCTGGACACAGTAACCATGTAAAATGTAAAGGGCTGTGGGAGCATGGGTGTTTTATAAACCTAGGACACTTTTAAATCTGCTTAAATTTCTCTTAAGCCCTAAACATTTTGCTTCAAGGCTGAATATGCCATTTAAAAGGATGGCAGCTTTTTCTTTTGCTACTGAAGGTACATATTCACTTGATTTGCCCACAATTTGATAGAGGTTTTTAATTTATCTTATGTGTGGCACCTTTAGAACTTAGCACTTACTATAAAACATTCCTTTCTGTGTCAAGGCCTCACATTCATCTAATGTCTGAAACACAATTTCCAGTTGGACTCACACGCGTAAAATAATTCTAAATTTCTTGAGATTTTACCTTCAACAGGAAAGGGAAAGAAACACCTTTTCTGACAGCAGAGTATTCTCAAATTGTGTTTCTCAAGTAAAAAAAAAATGAGTAGATTGAATGGACAGAAGAGATTAGAAATTAGCACTGGGTATTGGATACTCTAAAAGGTCACAGAGAACTGTCTTGGAAGCTCCAACCATCACTGCTTTGCCTGAAAAAAGGCAACCCATCTGTCTTCCCATAAATCTGTCTCCAGCACATAAAAAGACATTTAAATTTGTGCTCTGTGATACCATGAAGAAACTCACAGAAAGGCAAGAATTCAGTGTTCTTATGGCATAAGTGCAGGTGAAGAATACTTTATTGGAATCATAAATTAGAATGCAGCACAAGACACTTCTTTCAAGTGAGAACTGTGGTGAGATTATAAATCCAAACTGTTCCCTTCCCTATGATAATACCAAAATTATTACAAATATATCTCAAGCATTAATAATTTAAAAGACTAACCATCTGGGGTTAATGGATTTTAGTACAGACAAACCAGCAGGGACTGAGTACATGACAGTCAGGCAGCAAACTGGAGAGTTGCTGTGAACACTTGCTCGAGTGCCGTGCATTCATTGTGGGGAATTTGCACTGAGCATTGTGATGCACTCACAGAACCAATTCCCTGGAGAAGCAAACCAGTGGTAAAAGCACCAGACTGCATACTATAAAGTAAGGATGATCTTTGAATGCAGTAGAAAAATTACTGCTTCAATACAGTTTGGGGTTTTTTGACAGCGTGAAAAGTGCAAGGCTGGCAAGGCAACAAAAAGGTGTCTGTCTGAACCAAGTTTGTCTATCACCAGAGCTTCTGCAGGCCTTCAGTATTGTTCCATCTTCCTCATCAATACAGAAATATCTGAATCACAACACTGACCCTTGCCCATAAAGGCTGGAACAGCATTTCAATCCTGGACTTTACACTGTTGCTGGCACCACTCAAGCCGCAGGTAGGGTTGTTAAAGGGAAAAGCTTTTTTTTTTCAAAAACTGGGCAATATTCTGTAAAATACTTATTTCATCTTAGAGTGGCTTATTACTTCATGTCTGGATTCTTCTGCCATTTGAAAGGCCATTGTTTATTTAGCTAAGGCAGTGATTAGAGAACTAACATATTTAAATGGATGAATGCCCCTAGAAATGTGTCCATAGCTCATTTCTCTTACATTGGCAGGTGACACAAAGCAGTTTGTACATTGAGCAACACACAGGCAGAATCTTTGTGTGTATTTAAGCTTCCTATTGTTTAATCATGCAATTCTGCAGCTCAGCTGCTCACCTGCCTCCTGCAAAGGTGCAAAACAGGATCCTGAATGACCTGATAGAAAAGGTTACATAAAACACATATTCAATGCTTTCTAAACAAAGTACTCAAGAATTCAGCATTAACAAAGAGCAGATAATATAAAACCACACTTCTGTATTTTTGTGATCTGTAAACATCAGTTTTAAAATCTGTGGTGGATGATGCCATGTCTAAATTCTGATAGATTTAAAAAGAGTTCTATGAAAACATCAAGTGATATCACAGTTGATGGGAATCTCTACTTAATATGTGGTGAGAAATATAAAGGTGATAATTCATAGTACTGAAAGTAGAAGTGAATAGTGAAACTACTGTTCATTTTATAAAATGAAGGAACAACTATTTAGCTACTATATTAGAACTTTTTTAAGGTCTCGAGAGAGGAAATTGAAGCACAGAGTTAAGTGTCCCTTTGCCACAAACAATCGGTTGCAAGGAGTATCTCAGCTAAGATGGGATGAGATGAGGCATAAAATATAACTGAGGTAGAGGTGATAAATAAACATTACAATGTATACTCTTTCTCTCTGCACAAGAACTAGGAAAACCTCAATTTAAACAAAAAGGAATACATTAAAACCAAAATAAAATTAGTACAGGGATCCTAAAGTTTTAAAAAAGCACAATGAAGTTCTTCAAGTTCTTATGTCCACAACAGACATAACTTGCCAAAGCAATACAGTTATGCCATGTAGGCTTATTGGTTAAGCAATAGTGGTTAAAGATTTCACCTATATTGATTAACCAATATAATATAATTATATCTATCTATCTATATAAAATTTAAAAGATAAAGCAGCATTCTATCAACAAACTATTTGGCATGGAATCATACAAAGGAAGTGAGTTTGTACATACTCAGTTTTTTGTGTTCATAAAATCCTGTATAAACTGATTGAAAACAGCCAAAGAAGGAAGCAAAACTAACAGATACAAACACTCTCTGGAGAGATCCATCTGCATTTCATCTTATAAGTGTTGGAGACTGGAGATAGAAATGCCACACAGAATTCTGTAAATTTACCCTTTCATGCATTTTAAAATGATCAAGTCACAACAGCACCTCTAAGAGGCCAAATGTGAACAACCAGAATATCCTATTCTAATGAAGCAAAATTCTGCACCCCACATAACTGATCTGGAAATAACCACCACAAGTTGTGAGGACAAAAGCTTTAGGCTACAACATCTAGAATAATACTGTGAACTAACAGGAGCTACAAGAAATGTTTGCCAGCTTGCCTGAACCCCACAGGCAGCATTTTGTGAGACTAGAGACCCCTTTGAAACTTGGAATCATCTGTTTTCTCCATGTCTGTTTGTTAATATTGGAATCCTTCTATTTTGGGGAAGAACACTAACAAAGTGGGATAAAATACTTGTGGTTCTTATGACTGGGGTTCTCAGGTTTGATTGCAAGGGCACTGTTTAAGAGGCTTAAACCACACAACTTACACAAATAAAACAAAAAATAAACCTGGTTTAGAATTTTACCATATTTTGCATGTAATATATGCAGTAGTTTGCTTCTGAATGCTTCTAATGTTTAAACATTAACTTTTCAATCCTTATACCATTTCTGTTGCTTGTACAACTACAGGGGATACAATGGCAATCAGGATAATACTTAATTAAGGTAAAAATAAACTCAAGATGGGTTCTTTACTACCGACATGCAAATGATAATCACATACTTAATGGAAAATAACATCTTCTTGCAGTTTAGCAGCCTCTGCTGTCACAGATCTTGTTTGTGGAAAGCTTGTAAAAGAGTCCTGAAGAAATATTTTTCAGCAAAGTATTATGTACTTAATAGAGATTGTGTCACCATAGGAAACAGCAATGTGGGAGCAAAAGGCATTTTTAAATGGACTTTTATAAACCAATTTTTTTAATGGTCCTTCTAAATAGGAAGTGAAAAGTCAGTCTAGAAACTGTTTATCCTCCCACTCTGATTTCATAATGCCACATGTTAAAGGAGGCAGTAAAGATACATATAGGCTGTCTTACAGATAGAAGATGATGTTGTGTTGTAGATTGTGAGCTGGCACTGCAGTTCCAACATATGTGCCACTACCAAATTAGGACCCATCCCTGCAGAACACTCAGCAACTTGCAAGGTTTCAGTGCCCCCTGCAATCTGTCCCTTGGTCTTTCTTCACTGGGATGCAAAAACAACACAAGAAGGCCAAGGTCTCCCTCACACAGTGTTCTACACTGCAATTCATATCACTGCTCTAATGGCACTTTCATTGCAAAGGAAAAGGACCTTGGGCAGGTGTATTTGTGAGCCCCGAATGAAATTCTTGTAAAAACCATATGTATAAAGTCTCTTGGGAAAAAAAAAATCCCAACAACAAGACTTCTAATACCACAGGACAAAAACCAGCAGATGGAATGAAAAGTAAACTATGAAGCACAATGTGACACCACCAGCTCTCCACCAGATTTTGTATATGACACAGTAAATAAAAGTGTAAAATTTTGAATTGATTTACTCACCTCAAGGAAGAAGTTGACCAGGTATGGATCCTGTTTCAGCTTTGCACATACTATGCAGAGAAACTGAATTTCTTCATTTTCTGTTGGTGTTGCCAGAACCTCACCACACAGCCTGATTAATTTCTGTCACATAAAGTGAACAATTAAGACAGAGAGTTATTGCTTTTCCTAGGAATAATAGGCTGAATTATTTTTCTGTATACACACTACAATTATATATAAGTATTGATTGGAACATTTGCTCTGAATTTAGACTGCTATGAACAAGTTTTCTTTATAATTTATGACTTGCAGTGCAGTGGGAGTCCAAGGCTCTAATCATCAGCACATTAAAAAAAACAAAACATTGATATGGCACCCAAGCAATTTCCTTACAAATTCACTTGACAACGAAAGAATTAAAGATAACATTAGTTACAGCAAAATAAAAGAAACTTGTCATGCAAAAATATACTTTACTTAAAATCTGAACAGTACCTGCACTGGCCTATGCACATTTATGTGGGGAAGAAGAGGTTGCCGTATTCTTCCAAGAAGTTTCGTAAAAAAAGCCAGAACTTGCTGTTTCATTCCTGGAGGACACTAAAACAAAAACAGATGAGCAACAATAAAAATACAATAAATGTGGAGAAAAACACAGATGTGAATTTTTCACTCTGAATGGCTAATTAAACAGCAATAATTTAACCAAAAGGATTTTTTACAAAGTCATCATCTGTTAATATATTGCTTTTATCAATATTAACAGAGATCAATAAAAAATGTTGCATCTCATCACTGTTTTCTCTTTCAAATTATTCATACTTTCAGTTAATTGCTCTAGGGCAAACTTCCACCAATCTTTCCAGAAAATATTCCGTATCATTACAGAGATAAGGGGAAATTAACTTGGAATTAATTTGCTACAGGTCAGATGTCTTCTAAGGTACTGTGCCACAAAATCCAGCAATTCAGTGAGTCAGTACATACAAATACAGAATGATAAACTATAAAAATCTTAATACCTAGAGAAGGTTTCTTAAAGTCATGAGCAATTAACCTTAGCCTGCTAAAGTGTTTATAAATGCACAGATGGTCCAGGACAAGAGAAAGCTGTTGCTTTCCTTGAGCAGAATATAAATCACAAATATCTGTGGAACATGCAGACCTTGTTCCACTGTCCCTAATGCACCACGTCACATGAAAGGACTTTCCTATCTTCAGGAGATCTGATGGCTTATGGGCCTTTATGTACCTTTGTTTCCAGCTAAATTCCCCCAAACTAATGTGTTCTACCATGTTAATAAGTGCTGTTAATTTTAACTCACATAATTTCCCTCATCTGGTTCACTGCATGTCTGAATGCAGCTGAGGTGGCAACAGCCTAACCTGGCTTTCCTTTCTAAGTAATTATCTCTCTATTTTTAATCCCTAATCATTGGTGAGTTGTCAAGCAATCCCTTGAACAAATGGGAAGATTTGTACCATCAGGGCACGTCCACAGTAATGTAGTAAGTCTAACTGACTGCTGTGAAAGGGAACTATTCATTTTGCACCAGATCTTTGCAACATCTTGCAAGCATTGAACTGTGTGTTTACTTCACATGTATCAACTCACAAGTGGCAAAGTGTAAAGACAGGCTGTACAAGAATTGCCTGTACAGACATATTTGTGTGAGTACAGAATGACTTCTCTCAACTCTTAGAAACACACTACTAATTACCCACTTCACATATGTCACCATTTCATCTTGGTTTCTTGGCAAAATTTAGAGATTACTGAACGAGCTGTATCTCTGAGCAAGTATCTTTAATACAGCAGTGTTGTGGTTTTAAGCCCAGCTGGAGCAGGTACATTAGCTTGACTCTAGCACAGCTGGTACAGTAACAGGTACTGCAGATCTCTGGCCCTTACAGAGCAAGGAACATCTCAGGCTCAAACAGTCACTGTCCTGTGCTGCCTATTTATGTAAAATCGATTAACAACTCATGAAAATGTGTAAAAGATTGACTGAGAAGGAACCCCTGGAGAGCTCCATTTACCCTTGGAACAGGATAAATGTCTCCCTAAGTGCATCTGCACTGTGATACAAAATGTTCTACCACAAGGGCTGCCAAGCCAATTCACCCCATGATCCCCCTAACCCCACACATTTTAGCTCAGAAGTCTGCCAAGAAACACAGCAACAAGGATGGACCAAGACCATGAAGGTAAGTTCATGTGGCCACAAAGCAGACATGAAGAACCAGACAACACTGCCAAAGCATGAAGTCTGTCTAGGAATCAAGTCAAATTAATGCTTTCTGATATCAAAGTCATTCTGAGCAATAGGTCAACACACTCAGGAAGGTTAATTGAAAATTTCTATTTAACACAGTGCTTTTCACCCAAGAATCCCCCAACATTTCACAAAGGACACAGAGGGATAATACTGTCTTGTAGTAGCCAGAAAAACTCCAGACTGAAGGAAAATGTTTCTCCTACTTCTAGTTTCACCACCAGCATTATCAGAGTGGTGAGACTCAGGGTTCTGTCTCAGCCTGCACCTCAGGGGCTGTCTCACCCTGATCACACCTGTAAAGGACTGTTATTTGTAATTTGCTGCTAATATAGGTTGGTATATTTATAATATAAGCAAGCAGCTCTTTGCTAGAGTTAAGTGTCCCACACTACCACCTACTGTATAACTTCAATCTCTATCACAACTAGGAGCTCACAGAAGAGATAATCTGTTCTGCTGAGAGATACATACATCAGCTTTTCCTAGTGTGTAGAGTGTCTCCAAAATCTTGTGATGTAGCAAATATTCCATACATGGTCCTGTTTCACCCGATTCCCTCTCATTTTCTTCTTGAACTAGAATATCCAACATCTGTTCCAGGTGGGAGGGAATGTTGGTATCAGTCACAGGAGCTTTGTCATCTAAATAAAAGAAATAGGCAATTAAGAATGATTTAAAAATTGCCCTCATATTTATGTTCAGCTCCACATTTAAGACTTATAAACATGACATCCATTTAAAGAACCTTATATACAGTGCAAGTTTTTAACATGTCTTAAAGAAAACTTTCAGAACTGTATCTGAACATGTACCCTGGAATACGCATTGGGCAGATATCTGACCTTGCAATGGGGAAAAAGTGAAGTGCCAAAATTCAAAACATGCATTAATTACACAGTCAAAAAAGGAAAATTTCTACTGCCAGAGAGCAAACCAAGGGAGAGAAAGGTACAACTCTCAATCTTCTGTTTAGTATGCTGTCCTGGTTTAGGACATTAGGGGAAGGTCTCCAGAAGGAGCCCCCCAGAAAACAAACCTCCACCACCCCTTCCACCCCAGCTCTGGGTTTGAGAAGGAATTCCTCGGAGGAGAAGTGGAAAAAACCTATTTATTGACAAATAAACAAAGACACTCCCCAACACAAGGGAAAAGAAAAAATAGTCAAGCAGTTGCTGTGAGGGGAGGGCACAGAGCTTCTGTTTTCAGGTGTCGAGGACCCCCAGATATTCCCAGGTCAGGTCCGGAGCCGGTCCAATGATCTTCGGGGGGGGAAAGGGAGAGAGGGAAAAAAAAAAAAGAAAAAAAAACGAAAGCAGCGAAA
>JANPWX010000042.1:1321415-1334071 GCA_024734555.1 Trochalopteron elliotii
TGTGCCGGCCCCGGGGTGCGGGCGGGGCGGGACACGGGTAGTGCGCGACACTGCCGGGCTGCGAGCGGGTCACTGCTGTGCCCCGAGCCAGCCCTCGCTTCCGCAGGCAACTCCCGGGCAGGGAAGTGAATCACAGTCACAGAATCACTTAGATTAGAAAGACCTCTGAGATCATCGAGTTCCACCTATACGACCGTACACCACCTTGTGAACCAGACCATGACACTGAGTGCCATGTCCAGTTTTTCTTTAAACACTTCCAAGATGCTGACTCCACCACCTCCCTGGGCAATCCATTCCAATGTCTAATCACCCTCTGTGTGAAGAAATTCTTCCTAACCGCTGACCCAAACCTCCCCTGGCACAGCTTAAAATTGTGTCCTCTTCTGTCACTGGTTGCCTGGGAGCAGAGTCTGAGCCCCACCTGGCTACAACCTTCTGCTGGGGAGTTACAGGGAATGGCAAGGTCCTCCATGAGCCTCCTTTTCTGCAGGCTAAACATCTCCCGTGCCCTCAGCCACTCCTGACAGAAAATGTCCTCCAGACCCTTCCCCAGTTTCTTTGCCCTTCTCTGGACTAATTCCAGCACCTCAGTGTCCTTCCTGAATTGAGGAGCCCAGAACTGGACACAGCCCTGGAGGTGTGGCCTCACTAGTACTCAGTGCAGAAGGACACCCTGGTCCTGCTGGCCACACTATTCCCGAGATAGGCCAGGATGTCACTGGCCTTCTTGCCCACCTGGGCACACACTGTCTGGGGTGAGGGGAAGAGGTGCCCACCTCCACAGTCCCTGTGCCCAGAGGCTGCCATCAGACTTCCACAAAGGTCTCTGGGGTCCCTCAGAATTGTGAGGGTGGAGAGATGGCTGCCTCCATCCTTCTGCCAGCATGATATGGATATGAAGCAACCCTGGCATGTATGGCAAAAGGCCCAGTTTTCTCTCTGCTGGGACATTTTGGGTCTGTCATCATCCACAGGGATGATGAGATCCTCAAGGAAATAACTCTTCACAGAGCAGTGTAAGGGTGATGAGCTCAGAAAGTCAGTGACAAGTTGTGGAATCACCATCCCTGAAAGTGTTCAAAAAAATGAGTGGATGTGGCACTTTGTGATGTGGTTTAGTGGGCATGGCGGCATTAGGTCAAAGCTTGGATTTGACAATCTGGGAGGTCTTTTCCAAACAGAAATGATCCTGTCTTGTTGCTGCTGGGTGAGAGGCTGGTGGCGTGGGTGTCATGGTCCTTGCAGGGTACCAAAGATGAGGAGGCTTGGGGTAATGTGCACATTGCCCATTTCACTCTTTGTTTGTTGGGGTTTTTCCACACAGAGAGAAGGAGACAAAGAGGGCTTTATTTCACCTCCAAATGAAACACTTCAGAGAAAATGATCTTCCCTCCCATTTTGCAGTGCCACAGGAAAAGCAGAGGTAAAGTGGGGTGAGCAGAAGTTATAGATGTAGCTGGAAAGCAGTATGATGTTTTGGGAAAATGTTTGGACACTTGTCAAATTTACGTAGGAGAACAGGATTGCTTTGGCACTGGGTAGCAGAATGAAATGTTGGGATGGTGATAGACCAGTATGGAAAAGGGAGGAGACCCTGTAGTACCAAATGAAGGAAAGCTTCCCCATTAATTTTTGGAGAGGAATGAACACCAGCTTCCTCATATGCTAGGAGCATGCAGAGAGAGATGAACCAAAAGACAGGACAAAACTACTATTTAACCACTGTTCTTTAGATTGTGTCATTTGAGAAGTCTTACTAATGATTCTGCTGTACTGATTGCTATTACTACCCCTGTGCTTTTCAGGCATGGAGAGCTACAGCCCAAATACTCTATGGAAGTAAATACTAGTGGTACACCTTTGTTGCAGTTGTTAAAGAGCAGAGCTATTTTCTTCTCAAAGTCCAGAAGTCCCAAAATGTCAATATCAATTTAAAAGGTAATTATGTTGGGGTTTTTAAAATCTGCTTATTCTCTATTTGTCAACTTATATTCTCTAGATGTTCATAGGAAATGTAAATTTTTAATGTGGATACCCATATGATGAAACACCTCTGTGTTTAGGTGATTATTAATTGGACAGGTGCTGCATTTGGATGGTTCCTGCATATCCATGTCTAAGAGAATGGGGTCATTTAAGATGCTTTTGCAATCTGTTTTTTCCTGCAAAAATGTGCTTGGACTTTCCCATCTCCAAGCAGCAGAATGAATAAAGAGACAGTAAGATATCATGAAGATATAAAAGGAGACAGTTTTATAACTGTGAGAGTATTCCTAATCGTACTTAACAATTTATGAAATCATAAATCACAGAATCACAGATGGTGAGGTAAAGCTTTTGTAATGCTTAAGGGCCTCTTATTATTCTAAGAGTGACTGATGTATGTAAACGCATTATTATTTAAACAGGACTGTTCATTGTGGTTGAAATTAAGATTTTCGTTGTAAAAGTGACTTCTTATTAAGACTCCTCAATGTGAAATGCCTTGCAGTAAAGTAAAAAAAAAAGAAAATATTACATGTAAATTATTTTTCCTAAGCCTACTAAACAAATTGAATCTCTGCATATAACTCTGCATTTACCAACCAATAGATTGGGCTTGAATTTGTAGCCATAGTGCAGAATCCAGTCTTTGGTGCTTATATGTCTTGCAAATTGTAGATATATTTTTAAACAATCTTTTAAAGTAGTGTCTAATTTCTCAACCATATGCATATATGTCTCACTGCTGGGAATATTGGATAAATACTGCAAACCAGTAGTAATGCAAATCACTGGAAACTAATGGAAAAATTATTTCAGCAGTGTCAGTGCAGAAGAACTCAGCTAAGGTTACATTTTGTTTGGATTCTTCGTGTTCTCATTAGGGATGATTCAACTGGAGATGATGCAGTTATGGATGGGCTACCAATGTCATGTCATGTGCAACAATACATCTTCACCTGCTCATGCTTGATGTTTTTTCCACTGAAATAAACACAAATATTACTACCTGTTTTAGTACCCTTGAGAGCACAGTTCTGCTGGCTTGGGGTTGGGGTTTTTTTGTTTTGGGCAAGGTGGTTCTTTTTTTGGAAAAGTACATGCAGTGAGCTAGTGTTTTGCTTGAATATGGGAAATGAAAGTGTGAAAGTGAGGCTGTTCTAATTGACAGGGCTTTAGAGAACTTTCTTCTTTGTTACAAATTAATGAAATTGTCTAGATTTAATCAATTTAGATGGTGTGTGACTGTGAGATAATGTGCTGGCATTTCTATCTGAAAATCTCTCTGCTATTTGGATTGATGGCACCAGGCCAGTGTGTAATGGATGCATTTGTCTACATTACAGAAGAAGTTCCTGCAGTCTGGACTTTTGCTTCAGAGACCCTGAAGATTTGGTGAATTTTTTACCCTAGATGAAAATATTCCTGTTAGCACTATGCCCAATATCTGTTGATATTCTGTGCAGGATTTTATTTTGTTTGTAATAATCAGATTGACATCTATGTTTTCAGTGCCTACTTGGATGAAATAAAAAATGACGTTTTAGTGGTTCAGCATGATCTCTGCTTTTGAGGAGGGGTAAGGAGATATTTTACATCATTTTCAGACCTTTCTGATGCTGGGCTTTAACTACAGGAAGGCAGCATGCTGCACATTGCACACTGCAGAGCATGCAGTGGCATTGAAGTAATTTTGTGTCATGAATTTTCTGGTTCTGTGCTCTCAGCTGTGTACATCACCTCCCTCCTTGCTGATAGGCCAGCAGCTCCATGTAATCAGCTCATGCAGTATTTCATAAATCCCATTTTCAGGGGCTTTCTGGCCTGTGCATTCTGTTCCACATCTGCACATCTGTTCTTTCTGGGGGAGATATTCATTTGTCTTCTGCTGGGTTACAAACTTCCCAATCGTTCATCTATTGTCTGAGTGCTTACCTGTCACATCTGCAAGAGCCTCCTCACGCCAGTGCTCATTGCTGCCATGGAGGTCACAGTACTGGGCAAATATTGCCTGCCCAGCAGCTATTCCCTGTTTGTGTTTCAGTTACACTCTCTGTACCACCCTGCTTTGCCTCATGTAATGGCTTGTAAAGGAGACCACAAGGAGGTCAGAAGTACAGGTTTTCAGTAAAACGAGACATTTCTTTTCCAATCACATCATGTTTTCTTCAAATATTCCTGTTCCACTGGAAACATAAAAATCCAGGCTTGCCTCTAGAAGTAAATATATAGATGTTCTGCCATACAGTATCTGCAAGTGCTAGCATATCATAAATTATTGAATGCAGATAAAATACACTCAGATGTGATCAGTGAGGGTTTAGCCAATTTTACTAGAGTCTGCAGGCCAGCAGGAGCATAAGGATAGTTTTTCTTGTGGCAGTGAAAGCTGAAGCAAGGAGATTAAAGATAAACTACTGAGTTTATGCTATATTGCAACTGTAATGAATGCAAGGGTCTGGATGTGGTTTAAATAAACATAAAACTGAATTTTGCCCTAAAATACTGGGGAAAAAAATTTGAGTGGTCTACCTGATATAAATGGGTTCCATCAATCTTTCATCTGAATACTCACAGAGAGGGAAGTTTGGAAACCAGAATCTGTGTGTATTTCTGGGGAGAATTTAGGTGCTTAGCCTTGACCCTACTAAGAGATTTCTGAGTCATTTTCAGATCAGCTCTGACAGCATTGTTTGTTTTTTAATGCATAATAAGATTTCATTGTTACTTACATCTTTGGATTAAGGATTATAGTCTGTTGATCCCTAAAATGTCATCAGATAATCTGTTTAATCATAAGCAAAAGCTGATCTTGATAGTCCATATGAGTTATGCAAATTAAATCAGGCACATTATTACCATGCAAGTATAGAAGCTTTCAGCAGATCTCTCTTTCTCATTAGTCCACAATTAAAAGTAGGTTTTTGTCAGACTTTAAATTCACGTATCTTTATCCTGAGGTATAATTGAAATCTCTCATGGAGCCTGACATTAAATTTCAGCACTGTAAAACCTCTTCATTTTGAAGAAAGTTTGAAATATTCATGATCCTCTCGGTTGTGGCTTCGCGATTAATTTTAAATTACTGATAGCACAATTATCTCGGCAGGCCCAAACTCTAGTGCCACAACGCGCTCCAGCGTTCACCATCCATGGAGTTTCAGGAGAGAATTCCAGCGATCTTCCCCCGGTGTTACGCCGGGAAGGGGCCGCTGCCTCCCGCCACTTCCAGCTCTCGACAGCAGAGGGCGCAGCTGACCGGGCCTCGCCTCTGGGACAAAAGACGGCTTCAGAGCGAATCCCTCAGTATTTGTTTCGGGAAAAAATATCTCTGTGTATCCCGTGTGGAAGGAATTGGTATGCCAGCTAGTAATGTTATCTCCGGGCTTAACTGCTGCGTGTCACTTGGATTGTAAAAGCTTTGGTTGCTACACCTGACAGCCCATAGTCTTAGCAGTTCACTTGTCCTGCTTGGCTCTCAGATAATGTTATTTTGTAGCTACGGGACAAAGACATTGACTAACCCCTATGGCTCTCGCATCCCACGTGATATTTGCATCGTCTCTATTACAACTAAACCTCAATGAATTTAAGAAGGGTCCTGTATTTAAAGACTGGCCCTTCTTGACAACTAACTGAATTCTCCTGTGGTTCCCACAGAGGGGAAAGTGACCGTGAATACCACCATTGCATTATTTTACCTGTGGGTGGGGGAAGAGGGAGAACCTAACACTTACTGTTAGAATTTCATGTTCAGAAGCTATACTCTGAGCCAAACTCCATTTCCAGAAAAAGTCTGTACAGCTCAATCCTTTGTAATTTCTTTCTGAGTCATCAGCCCTGTAGGAACAAGTGTCTGTACTTGGATGAAGACTTTAAGGAACTGAGCTGGAGGCACAACTGACAATGAGCAAAGAAAATGAAGTCTGTAGTAGACCCAGCATCACGTAGGAATATTTCTGTTGCTCATCCCTGTTCTCTTGCCTCAGGCTGCTTTGGACTAGTTTGACATTCAGGCCTGATGTTGTGAAATGCTGAAGTAAGCAGACCTGTGTCTGTAATACAGCAAATATAAAGGAACCTGTTCCTGATTAGATCTTGGAGTGGTGCAGTAATACGCTGTGCTTGATTCCTGCCTGGCAGCTCATGTGCCAAGTGAAGTATTTCCAGGTATTTGGTTTCTCTGGTTTTATGTTCAGAAGCTATTATCCTCTGGCTCTCCCAGGAATTCCCAGGTGGTGTAGATTGAGCTGTTATTTGTACCTGGAGTGTTTGAATGCTGCATCAGACACCTGCAGTCTGCATTTCCTTCTTTCCTCTCCAGCAGCAGCAACCAGGCAGCAGAGAGCCAATTGCTATATTGGCCTTACGTGTACATCATAAATCAAATTTCTGTGTTCAGATGTAGAAATCCTGTACTTACAATAATCCATTTCTGTGTGGTGTTGCAAAACAATTTGTCCCAGATCCAGATCCCAGCCCGCAGAGGGCAGCCTGACCCCGTGTTATACTCCAGTGATGTACTTAACTTGGGAATTCAGTCATCTGCTGGCATCTCTATCAGCGTGACTTGCTGTGGAATAAACAACTGAATGTTGTGGAGAATTGGCACCAGTTTTTAGCTCAAACAGATTCAAAAGTGAACTAAAAAAAAAAAAAAAGTGTGACTGAATTAAACCTTCTGGTTTTGATTGGTTTTTTTTTTAACACATTGAAAGAAAAATATTGCATGAGAAAACTCATCTAGATCTGAGCTTTAAATACGTTACATGTATAACAGATAGATATTTTGGGATATGTCAATAGGCAAGAGAAAGAAAATACCCAGAACCTGTGTACATGAACATATTGGGCAAGATTAACAGGAAAAGTGTTTTTCTTTTTTCCCAAATATTTTCAGGATTTGAGTTTATTGTTGCCATGACTCTTAAGATTGTGCTTTTGGCTGGTTGGCCCATGTTTTCCAAGTGTCCTAAGTCCTTGTGAAGCAGCCATCACAATTTCCAGGAGATTTTTGTCTAGGAGGGTGTGTCTACATGCAGGCATTTGCCTTGGCTACAAAACTGATCAGTGCCAGGTCAGGTACCAGGGGCTGATATCTTGACTTAGTATGACAAGGAACAAGGCATTCAGTTCCTGAAAAAAAGCCAGTACTTCGTGCTCTCAAATCAAATTGCATCCACCACCAGCTAATTAAGGAAAGATCTTGATATGCTCTGAAGGGAGGCCTGTCCAATTCTATCCTTCTCAGCCAGAGGGCCCTGCAATACTGAGCTCAGGATTGAAAATACGTATAAAGAAAATAGCATGTGAGAAATTCAGATGTGATGTGATGTGTGAATTCCAGGAGAACAGAGAGAACCATAAGTATCTCTTATGATCAGACATCAAATTGCACACTGAGGTACTTTCATGATCATTTAGATAATTAATTTTTTTTAATTTAAAACTTTCGACCCCACACAAGCCTGGCTGTTCACAGCAGAACGTAATGTATACAATTCTCAAAGTTTGGCTCATTGGAATTGCAACCACAGGTGTATTTTCCCTTCTGATTCACCAAGCTTTCACTGTGTATAGCAGTGCTGAGAGAGTTTGACTCTAACTTATTCAGAATATTTCTTTGCTATTTCTTGTTATTCATAAACATCTTTCCTAAAGCGAACTTTGACCAAGGAAATGCCTGCCATGTTTTACATGATGGAAAAATTACTCTATGGAAAAACACACACTTAACCAATTCTAAATGCATCATTTCATTCAGGGTGAAGGGTAAAGCAGGGCACACAGCAAGATATTGCCCTTACTTGATGAAGCTCTGGAAAGTATATAAATAGCTACAAAGGCAGTTTGTGGGATTGTCTTTCCTGAAGGCAACCACAGATGCAGGTGCTCCATTGTAGAAGGACACTTGGTTGGTCAGGCAGGACCTGCCCTTGGTGAAGCCACGTTGTCTTTCTGAAATCACCTCCCTGTTCTCCCTGTGCCTCAGCAGAGCTGCTGGGAGGATCTGTTCCCAGGCACAAAGGTGAGGCTGATGGGTCAGTGCTTCCCAGGCTCCTCATTTCTAGACTTTTTAAAAATAGGAGCAATGTTTCTCTTTTTCCAGTCACCAGGGACTTCACTTGACTTGCATGACCTTTCAGATATCATGGGGAGTGGCCTGGCAACATCAGTCAATTCCCTCAGGACTCTGGGACGCATCTCATCACCTCCCACAGACTTGTGTTCACAGCTCTTATTCACAGTATATACTTCATATGTGACCTTGGGAGAACCTGGTGCAAAACCTGGTAAAGTTTCTGACTCTGAGCTCTTTGTTGGCATCTTCCTAGTGAGGTTGACACATGGGGGTGATGCTGAAGTTCAGCAGTAAATGCAGCCCAACATTTAGATGACATTTCCAAAGCTGACTCTCAGAAAAGAATTTGTCATTTTGGCCTTTGTGTCCTACGTTCCCACAGGTACAGCAGTCATTTGGATGGAAGAGCAGTACAGAGTAGGTATTAACAGGCTTGGCTGAGGGCTTTTCCTTAGTTTCCCAGGATTGCCAATATTTCTGGCTTATATAAACCTATAGCATTTATGTGATAGCATGATCTTACATAATGTAAGTTCAATATGGTAATTTTTGCTGTAAAATTGCATATTCCACAGAACAATATGGAGGGTGGAATAA
This sequence comes from Trochalopteron elliotii, assembly GCA_024734555.1. Classification (NCBI taxonomy): domain Eukaryota; kingdom Metazoa; phylum Chordata; class Aves; order Passeriformes; family Leiothrichidae; genus Trochalopteron; species Trochalopteron elliotii. The sequence continues at coordinate 1,330,081 of JANPWX010000042.1, forward strand.
CATGTAGAAGAAAGGAGTATTTTAAGAAAAGCAGACTAAGGAGAACCCAGGAAGATGGCTCTGGCATTTGTCTCACTCAGGAGAACTCTCTATCTTCTTGATTTTTTTTTTTAATGGTTAAGTCTCTTGATATATATATGTGGGATATTTGGGAAAAAAAAAAAACCAAACAAAAAACTTAAGCAAAGATTTCTATTAATATTTGATGTGAGTAATTTGGATCTCTGTTCTTCTTTGAAATATATAAAAGGGAACTTTTGTCCAGAAAGATTAGTGGGAACTGCCCTGGAAGCTCAGTGTAATCAGTGAAAGGCCATGCATTTATTTGAATATCTTGTCCATTACTGACTAATTGCAAATTCTAGTAAGAGTCTTATATCGAAAGAGAGCTGTCTTGCTTTCTTGTCATTCATGTCATAGAAAACGATTCTGAGCTTATTAAAATTCTGATTAAATTATCAGGCTTAGTAATGCTCTAGATTTTGTTCCTTTCTAGTAGAACTGCTATAGGTCTGATTTCCCTAAAAAAGAAGCCAGTGGAATTATGGTGGAACATATGGGAAAAATTTGTGGAAAAATCCAAGTTTCCATCATTATTCAGACCAGTCCTGGCCATCCTTGCCATTTGCCTTGCCCACAGAAGTTGTTCTTGGAAACCCACTTCTGTAAGAATTTGTCTGTTGTTCCAAAAAATTTCCAATTTTTCTCACAATGATTTGCAAGAGGAAAGATCCTACATTGTGCAAAAATAAGTACATTCTGACTGATGAGTTATCTGCATCAAAGATGCAATGCTGACTTCTACCTGTTTTTTAATCTCTATGTCATTCTCTGCTGATTTTCATGGAAAAAAAATAGATTTACATACGACTGATGGGTTCCTAATTACTTTTAAAACTACTGTCCTACTTTATATGAGACAAACTGGTTCAAAAGTGATGAAAAGAGAACTTTCTGTTTTATATTCACACAATGGCTAAGTGACAGCAAGGTATGCTGCATAGAGAACACAGTCCAGTATTTGGGATACTTTTCTTTGAAGATGCAAGTTCTGTGCTTTTCTCTGACATAGATTTTCTCTGTGACCTTGGACAATACACTTAGCTCCTCAAGGGCATTGAGACAGGACTTGGAAACACCTATTGTTTGGTAAAATATATTAATGTTTTGGCATATCTAAAAAATCTCGAGGTGCCTGTTTGAACCTATTGAAGCCTGAATACCTTAAAAAAATTACCTTAATGGATCTTTTTACACTATGAGTTAGAAGCTTAGTCTGTACAGTCAATAGCAAAAAAGCAGGAGATAGGCTCCTGCTTCCCAGCTGACTAATTCAGAAACCTCAGGTAGATGCCTGAAATAAAACAGTGTCAATCACTGCTCCTTAATGGACTTCTAAAGTAGTCAGGAAATGGCTCAATCAAACAGCTCAACAGCTGCTGCTGCTAAAAAGAATCATCTCTGTTGCCTCTAATGGTTCCTCACTCTTCCTGGCTGTGCAGTTCTGCACTCGCCTTCAGTCATGTTCCAGTGGTTATGTGAGCCTTTGGTTCAGACAGCAAATGTAGGGAATTTGGATACAGAAAGTGAACAAGTCTTTGTTAATTAATGAGCTAAAGTAGTTCCATGAGGATCAAGCCAGTGCTGCAGTGAGGGAAGCAGGAGCACATGGGTTGGACTAAGAGAAGAGGGAGTGCATAGCAGAGTGAGCAGGCCTTGGATTGGCTTGTCCATCTTCTCTGACTCAATTTCACCTGTAAAAATAATGATAATGGTGTCTTGGTTCTCTGTACCTTCCTTTTCCAACCGCTTCACCTTCCTTCCACGTTCCCTAAATACTGACAGGATCTCAGACAGCAACTACAGGGGCTGATTTAGCTGCCCACATGCAGATTGCCCAACTGGTACTTGTGGCTAATGAAGACGTTGCCTCCAGAACTGGTAACTGTCTCCACTGTTGCTTTTCTCCTTTATTTTAATTTTTCTTCTTAAGTGCTAATTACTACAAAACTTGTAGGGATGTAGAACTTGTTCTGAATTATACCTTTTAGTCAACCTGAATTGAAATTCTACATATCCAAATCTGGAAATTCTTGGAGGCGGCTTGATGAAGGGGATAGACAGGAAAATAAAACTCCATCAGCCTCAGGTCCCCAAGAAACCCAGCTAAAAAGCTCACTTTAATAAATGAGTGCTATGTCTGACCCATTTTAGAATTCTCTGGCCAACATGTCTGTTCAACTTCTCTGCCACAGAGAGTTTACACAATGAATGGAATAAACTCTGTGTTCTATAGAATCCCAGGGTACAAGCGCCTTTCCCTTCCTATTTCCTAGCAGTATAAAGAAAGGAAGTTCTTAATTAAAAAGCTAATTTCTGCATGTTTCTGAACTTTCTTTTTAAAGCCATCTATTAAGTACCACATGGGAGAAGCTGTGATAGTGCTAGTCAGAAACTCACTGAGGAAGTGCATAGGAAATGACTTAATTAAAAATACAAAATGCTGTCATACTACTTCGACTGAGGAAAACCTTGGCTCTTTTGGACAAGAAAGAGAATTTGAGTTGTTTGCAAGTGGAAAATTCTTCTAATTTCAGAAAAGGAGCAGGGAAAATAACTGTCTTTCAAAGGATGGCAACTCACCACCTAAGGATAATGCCACAGGAGTTTAGAGGGAGAAGAAAAACTTAAGATTTATTTTATTCCTGCTGCCAGATTCAGAAACATTTGCAAGAGTGAGGAAAACAGAATGATATAAGGAATATGATTGAATTGAAGTGTAGGGAACACTGGGGTAATTCACGGCAAACAGAGATGGATGTGACTAAAAGTCTTTGCAGTGTGTGAGTATGAGCACCAATTCAGGCAAACAGATGTGCCAATTCACTTTTTGTGCCTGTATCCCCTGATGAGGGGGTATGTGAGTGCTGCCCATCCTGCTGCTGCTTCCGTGCTTCCTTACACAAATGCCCTGCCTACTTGGCTCGCACTAGGGGGAAGGTGAGCAGTGCCAGAGGCTGGATCTGACAACGCAGAGGCACTGACTGGGCTGCACTTGCAAACAGCAGTGAGAGTCAATGGTACATCTCTTACTAGCATCATTCCTGACCTGTGGCCACATGATAATGCAATCTTTACCACCTCTCTTAGATAAGATTCTGGTAATTGTGGGTTTTTTGATGGAAAAACTGTGTAGGCTTCTTGCTAGTATGAAGCTGTATAGTGCATGGTAGATCAGAGTGGAGGAGTGTGATTCAGTCTCTCCTGTCATTCAGTTTGCATGTTGACTCCTTGCTGAACATCACAGATTGGGCTTTCTGTTTTTTAGTTCATAGTTGCCCATTCTGAAATTGATAAAAGTCTGTTCTAATGTTTTAACTGCACTATTCTGATGTGATCTTCTAACCTGTCATTCTTGACAAACTAGATTTTTGATTTGCTTAACTCTTGCCACCATCTAATAATCTGGTGGCGTAGGGGTTTTCTTTTTTGTGTGGCATGGGAATATTTGGTTTCACTAGGCTGGAGGCTGGGCTGCCATGGGTAAAGGTGTCCACCAGATACTGATCTTGTTTTTCTGGTGCATTGCATTTGGTCGCTTGGTACTTTTATTAAGGTGCCAGGAGGAAGCTGAGTGCTCTTTTCTGTATGTTAACGCCAAGACTGCTTTGCAGACAACACTGCTAGAAATTCTGTGTTTATATACAATTTACATACAGTTACGCAGGCATATCTTTGCTGTTCGGTGCGTGAATTTCAAGTTGAGCCACAGACTTCAGCGCCAGGTCCCGAACGAGCAGAGCTGCTGTCGCACGGCGCTGTCAGTGACTCCGGGAGCGGACACGCCTATCCAGCACTCCAAGGAGCTGGAGCTCTGCCGCGCTGCTCTCCTTGGCGTTCGTGGCTTTTGCCGGCGGCGCGGCTGTCCCCGACTGTCGCCCTCTGCGGCACCGCGCCCCGCACCCCGCCGGGCTCCGCTCCCCGCGCAGTC